>JAHKKF010527498.1:0-15749 GCA_019740295.1 Labeo calbasu | reverse complement strand
AGCCAGTCTGTCTGCTTCCTGACCTGGGCCCCAGTTAGTCAAGTGCAAACTCTAAGACTATATGCCATATTACTAGAGAGAAGAGCGGCACCACCCCTATAGGGATGAAGACCATCTCTTTTCAACAGGTCAGGTCTGCCCCAAAAACTTGTCCAATTGTCTATGAAACCTATGTTATTCTGCGGGCACCACTTATCCAGCCATTTAGTGACGACAGTCTGCTATGTATCTCGTCACCACAATATGCAGGGAGGGGACCAGAGCAAATTACAGTGTCTGACATCGTACTTGAAAGTTCACACACCTCTTTAACATTATTTTTAGTGATCGCCGACTGGCGAAGTCAAACATCATTAGTGCCGACGTGAATAACAATCTTACTGAATTTATGTTTAGCATTAGCCAGCACTTTTAAATTTGCCAAGATGTCAGGCCCTCTGGATCTCGGTAAACATTGGACTATGGTGGCTGATGTCTCTATTTTCACATTCTGTGCAATAGAATCGGCAATAACTAGAGCACTTTCATCAGGTTTCTCAGTGGGTGCGTCACTGAGTGGGGAGAACCTGTTTGATATTCTGATCGGAACGGAAGAGCAGTGTTTTGAGCCGTGACTATGCCGTCTCACAGTCACCCAGTTGCCCTGCTGCAAAGGCGAAGTTACTGGAACCAAACAATGTACGGGACTCCCTGAGCTAGACGCTTCCAAAGCCGTATCTAAGGCCCTCACATTCTTACTATCTTCAATTAAAGTTTGGATGCATGTCTCTAGTTCTGAAATCTTCTCTGTCAGCCTAACTTTTCCCTGCATTTATCACATGTGAATCCCTCACTGCCGACAGAGATTGATAAGCTATACATATGGCAGTCGGTGCAAAATACCAGAGATAGAGAAGAAGCCATTACTCACTGTAGTTGTAGAACGATTTCAACTCACCACTGTTGTTTGATGAACTCGTGAAGAGAAAGGCAGGGGGAGAAAATAACAACAGTTGTAGACGCGGATAGAAACACAAAAATAAAAGTGAATGGCAAGCTAACCGGCTAACACGCTACAGGCACGCTGCACTTGCGGTTGTAGAATAAAAACAAGCAATCAACAAGATCGAGGGAAAAAGGAAAGCGGTAGTAGACGTGAATAAAGACGTGAGTGGGAATGCAAATGGCAGGCTAACCGGCAAACGGAATGCTAACGCACAGCACAGTGTTGCACTCGCAGTTATAGAATAAAAGCGAACGATCGGATTAGTTTGATGGATAATATCAGAAATCTGGTGGAAAAAAGCTATATTTTATCACTTTAAACAACAGAGAGTAATAGTAAGATAGAGATTTCTACAGACAAACTAAGCTCCAGGAAGCTACAATTGCACACCACTCTGCAGCACGGGACGACTCTGCAGCACAGGTGTGCCTTAGGCTGGCCACAATAAAAGGCTACTCTAAAATGTGCAGTTTTATCACGCAGCACAACACCACAGATGTCGCAAGTTTTGAGGGAGTGTGCAATTGGCATGCTGACTGCAGGAAAGTCCACCAGAGCTGTTGCCCGTGAATTAAATGTTCATTTCTCTACCATAAGCCACCTCCAAAGGCATTTCAGAGAATTTGACAGTACATCCAACCGGCCTCACAACCGCAGACCACGAGTAACCACACCAGCCCAGGACCTCCACATTCAGCATCTTCACCTCCAAGATCATCTGAGACCAGCCACCCGGGCAGCAACAATTGGTTTGCATAACCGAAGAATTTCTGCACAAACTGTCATAAACCATCTCGTCGTCCTCATCAAGGTCTCGACCTGACTGCAGTTCGTCGTCGTAACCGACTTCATTGGGAAAATGCTCACATTCGATGGTGTCTGGCACTTTGGAGAGGTGTTCTCTTCACGGATGAATCCCGGTTTTCACTGTACAAGGCAGATGGCAGACAGCGTGTATGGCATCGTGTGGGTGAGCGGTTTGCTGATGTCAACATTGTGGATCGAGTGGCCCATGGTGGCGGTGGGGTTATGGTATGGGCAGGCGTATGTTATGGACAACGAACACAGGTGTATTTTATTGATACCATTTTGAATGCACAGAGATGCCGTGACGAGATCCTGAGGCCCATTGTTGTGCCATTCATCCACGAAGATCACCTCATGTTGCAGCATGATGCACGGCCCCATGTTGCACAGTGTTGGGCAGTAACGTATTACTTTGTAACACGTTACTGTAATTTGATTATTTTTTAGTAACGGAGTAATTTAACGTGTTATAATTTCCAAACAAGTAATTATAGTATAGTTACAAGCATGCATTACCGCTGCGTTACATCATTGCCGACAGAATGTGTTTTTATCATCTAGATTGTTGGCTAGCACACGCGACATCCTCTACCCGAGACCTGCTTTGACTGGTAAGCGCCTGTGAGGCGGATACTACCAATGAGAACAAATTCAGCATGGAGAAAGGAAAGTATGTGTTGTGTAGCTGGAAATACAATCATTATTTTGAGTTTATTTCTGTCAAACGCAAGAACATTATTGTGCGTTGTCAATTAGAGGGAAAGAAAACCTTTTCAATCGTGAAAAACTTCATATCCAATTTAAAACTTGTGAACATACCAGGTGCGGAGGGCAACTTCTAATGTCTTCACATGAGTCTCTGCCCGCCCGCACCTGCACTCGCCCATCAAGTCTTGTCCCGTGCCACTCTCCGTCGCGTCGAGTCCAGCGGGAGTGCGGATCTCTAATCCACTGGCACTGGACTCGACGCAACAGAGCACGGCGCAGGACAAGACTTGATGGGCGGGTGCGGGCAGGCAGTTACTCATGTGTATGTGGGAAGCAATAGTAAAATTATTTGCGGGACTCCCGCAAAATAGAAATATATAGACATAAAATATCTAAAACAAATAAATTGCTATTAATGTATTGCACAAAAGCAACAAGAACAACTAATGTAAAAACAAAAACGATTAACACGCGTAAGCATAGGCTGAGTTTCTATTTATAACACGTGTTTGCAGCGTTAAACAATGTTGATTTCTGGAATGCAATGGACAATCAGAGAATCCACTCACCGCTCAAAATGCCGTGCAGTCTGCAACCACACGCAGCAGCCTATCGCTTTTAGTAAAAATAACAGTAGTTTGTGAATGTTGATGCTTTAATAACAAATATTTTATCGGGAGTGTTTATGCTGGGATATGTTAGGCAACACACAAACTTAATATTTCACGTAAATTTTGTGGATGTACAGAAAAAAAGTAATGTAACTAGTAGCGTAACTAATTACTTTTGAAATAAAGTAATCAGAATAGTAATTTGATTACTTTTAAAAGGAGTAATCAGTAATTTAATTACTTTTTTAGAGTAACTTGACCAACAATGATGTTGGAAGGATCTGTACACAATTCCTGGAAGATGAAAACATCTATAACAGGGGTGCTCAATCCTGCTCCTGGAGATCTACCTTCCTGYAGAGTTCAGCTCCAACCCTAATCGAACACACCTGAACCAACTAATTAGGATCTGAAGGAGCACTTGATAATTACAGACAGGTGTGTTTGGCCAGGGTTGGAACTAAACTCTGCAGGAAGGTAGATCTCCAGGAGCAGGATTGAGCACCCCTGATCTATAATCTGTGTAATAATCATGCTGTCTAATCAGCATCTTGATATGCCACACCTGTGAGGTGGATGGATTATCTCGGCAAAGGAGAAGTGCTCACTAATACAGATTTAGACAGATTTGTGAAGAATATTTGAGAGAAATAGGCCTTTTGTGTACATAGAAAAAGTCTTAGATCTTTAAGTTCAGCTCATTAAAAATGTGGGCAAAAAAATTGTTGCGTTTATAATTTTGGTCAGTGTATATTTCTGAGAAGTATATAAAGCACATATCTAAGAAGTACATAAAAGTACATTGAAAAGTATTCTTTTTCATAAGGGACTACAAGATCTGAAAATTGTGGAGCATTACACACTACAAGATATTATTAAGATTATCATGACAGAGGGAGCACCTCACGTGATCTTACTCAACAGATCGTCATTTCAGCAACTAATGTTTACATATGTTAGCTAGCATGCTAGCAGCTTTATGCATTCACCCGGTATGTTTAAAACTGAGATTGGAGTGATTTCACCCCAGAGCTTCTCTTACTCCTTACTATTGTGGTACGTTTTCGACACATTATACAGACAGTGTTACTACAAAAACTCAAAAAGCAGTTTCCTCCATTTTCACTATCCAATGGACCGGTAACGTTACACCAGCTATTGTGAAAGTACTGATGTAATCATATAGCCATCAGTATCCCGATTTAAAATCACAAAAATATAAAACATGTTTGATATTATTAGGGGTGGCCACGATTTGTGTGTGAGCAGATCGGGAGGTGCAAGATTCTATCTGTGAACGCCTCACATTACCAGATAATCTCCACTGAATATCGGGATCGTTCGAGGTGCTCTACAGGATTTTTGCTCCGATTCTCGGGAAGGTAAAATCGGGCTAAAAATCCTGTAGTGTAAACCTGGCTTTAACCAGTTACTTTGAACTTTTTTCACTCTTTCACTCAGTGGCGCTGTTTCACAAAACCGTAGGGTATGGCAATGGTGTAAGGGGATAGAAAGGGAATTTTTTTTCCAATAACTAAACACTGCGTCATAAGAGCTGGTATTGTGGCTTTATCAGAGTCAAGTCAAATCAAGTCACCTTTTTTTATACAGCGCTATCAACAATACAGATTGTGACAAAGCGGCTTTACAGTATTAAAAAGGAAATCAATAATGCAAAAGGACAATTTTCAGTTAAAGGCAGTTCATCATTGAATTCAATGATATCATCATCCAGCTCAGTTCAGTTCAAATAGTATACGATATCGCACAAAATTTTGTGTCCCCAACTAAGCAAGCTGGAGGCGACAGTGACAAGGAACCAAAACTCCAGCAGTGACAGAAATGAAGAAAAAACCTTGGGAGAAACCAGGCTCAGTCAGGGGGCCAGTTCTCCTCTGGCCAGACAAACCAGCAGTTTGTTCTATTTTACAAAATATCAGAATGTGCAGAGGACTCGTCTGGTTCCTGTGGTCTTGTACTGATGGCTGTCTAGGTGACGAGGTCTTCACTGGGGATCCGTCTCTGGGGCTCATCTAGTTGACATGGTCTCCGCTGTCATTCAGGGCTGTAGAGGTCGTTTCTAGGTGATGATCCTCCATCTGGGCTGGGTACGGAGTGGACACTGGCACTTAACATTTTATGAAAATCAAGCTCAAATGGAATTAACATTGTTTTTGACCAGCGAATGATGGAGATCTGCGTTTTGTCTGTCATCAGAACAGCTGTATCATTTGCATCGATATATATACGCTTTCATCAATTTACATTAAATTTGTAAATCGTAAAAGATTTAAATTTGTAGCTATATGGCCGCTTAGTTTTTCTTGTTGTTTAATACACTTGGCCAAAATATCATGGTATAAACGATGAAGTGTTATATGCACAGGACATTTGACAATATACAACAATATATTGGCTACAACCAGACAGCAAATGTTAAGATTCTTCTCCGCTCTTCAAACACACAAAAAACTTTTTTTATGCCTTTACAGACATAGTGTTTGAGTAATGAAAACGGGGTACTTATTCAAACATCAGATATTTATTTACCCTTGCATTGCGAACGGAGAGCTGTCTCCAGGCTGTGAGTGGCACTTCATTGCGAATGAACGCAGGGTGAAGTTACGATATTTCACTGACAGAAGATCCAATGGCGTTATGAGGTGGTACTGGTTAATTAGGGGCCAAGCACAGATTGTATCCGTTGGCATTTTTATTATTCTTCTTCTACCGTTTCTTCCACTCTTGAGTCTGTGCTTGCAGGAAAGTTGGCACACTGGTAGAGGACAGTCTCAAAATTAACCATAGCAAATTTGGAGTCTCTAACTCAAACTCTCTAGCGCCACCACTAAAATTTCACTCTGTTTATGCTTATAACCTTTGAACCGTAAGGCACAGATTGAAAATTCTTTTTTTTCTCTGAATCCTTGGCTCATGCCGAGTCAAATGAAGTCCAAAATTCAAAAATCGTAAGGTTTCGTTTTTTTTCTGTAATTTTTTGTTCGTAAAACCTACTTTTTCAAACTCGTCCTAGACGGTGTGTCGGATTTTAACCAAAATTGACTCAGATCTTCAGAGTTAGAGCTGGATACAAACTTGACGCTTGTCCCATCCTTTCCTCTGACAATGCTCAAGAAGACAATGGCGACATCGTTCCTGAGGTAACAGCTGGAGCAGTAGACCATGACTATGCAGTCACTCCTCTTCCAGGTATTTTTGCATTCCTGACAGCAAAAAGTATAAAAATTAAAAATTATTACTTTAAAATAATAATTTTAAGTTCTTTCACTTTCTATATCAGTATAATTTTATTTAATTTAACGTTCAAGCAAAATACTACTGTCTCTCCTGAATATCTTAAATGCTGCCATAAATGATGAGCAATAGTAAAATTAAGATTAACACAAGTCTGCTAAAGTTACTTGAAGTGTTTATTACAGTGGGTTGGTACTGAATCACAGTAGAGGTCAATTTTACAGATTTTATACTCATGCTAGTTTTGCTCTAAAGTTTTAATAGTAATCTCAGGTTGTATTACTGCACAGCATGTCACAACTTTTCACACACATTTCTATGTAGACAAGTACTAAGTTGAATGTCATAACATAAGCATTGTTGAGATAATTATGTTGCTGTTGCCTTAATGTACACAGGGTCTGAGTTGGTTACATTTGTAATATTTTTTATTTAAATAAGTAATAATTGTTTTTTCATTATTTTGATCCATTACTTTTTGTGAATCTAGGCGCACAGGATGCAGCTGCTGCACGCATACAGGAATTGGAAGCTGAAGTCAGAAGACTGGAAACTAAGGTCATGCAGCTGAGAATAGGCCACTCTCTGTCACAGTTTCAGAGAGTTTGTGCTTCAGATGAAGACACGTTTTTACACCAGGTTTCCATCTGAAGAGGTCTTCCTAGCATTCTGGAAAGCGATTGAGCCCTCTGCGTCCACGTTGGTCTACTGGTCTAAGGCCCAGAAGAAGGGACAGACAACTGGAATGGAAGCGTCTCAAAGTTATCACAGCAGCTTGCCACTGATTGATGAGTTTTTTTTTTTTTATACTGCTGTCGTGTTTCTGCAGGACTTAAAGAGAAAGTGTTAGCTGACTTTTTTTAAAATCAGTCTCTCCACCGTTAGCTGCATCATCATAACGTGGGCTAATTATCTATACCTTATCCTTGGATCTTTACCAATATGGATGAGCAGACAGGAAGTGAATTCCACCATGCCATACAAGTTTAGGCAGTTTTGTCCAGAGCTGAGGGCCATCATTGACTGCACAGAGATAAGGTGCCAGAATCCATCTTCGCTCACGCTCCAGTCTGAGGTGTTTTCTTCAAACAAAAATACCACCACCTTCAAGGGATTGATTGGCGTTGCCCCATGTGGACCAGTTACATTTGTGTCCAGCTTGTTCACAGGTTCCATCTCTGATCAAGAGCTGACAAAACAATCAGGGATTCTTGAGTTGTTGGAGCCAGGGGATGCTTGCATGGCTGACAGAGGATTCACTATCAAGAGCATGCTGGCAGAGTGAGGGGCCAAGCTCATCATACCACCTTTTAAAACTACAGCTCAGTTCAGCAAAGAAGATGCAGAGAGAACACAAGCCATAGTACGCCTTCAAATTCTCTTGAGAGAGCCATCAGAAGAGTGAAAGAGTTTCACATTTGGGACACCACTGTACCTTTGACCATGTCTGGAACAGTTAACCAGCTATGGACTAATTGCTGCCTGATGAGCAATTTTCAGTGGCCGCTTGATGTTAAAGGTCACAAATCAGCAAGTGCATCATAGCCAGTTAATTTTAAAGTGTGGCTTTAATGTAATATAATGTATTATATCTGTTGTTTGTTTTGTATTATATTTTTCACTTTGTACAATTTAATATTTAAATAGCAGTTATGAATTGTTAAAAATGTCTAACAGTTGCAGTTTCATAAACATTTATTAAAAATAGACAGTATGTTAAGTATATAATATATATATATATATATATATATATATATATATATATGATATAATTGCACATGACACAAATCTTGAAATCATTAAAACAATACATTGAATAAAATATCTGTACAAACAATTACAGACTCAATTATTTTTAACAGTGCATGAGTGCAATTAAGCCTGTTAGAGCCCACCCTTAAGATATTCATCCATATATGTACAAAAATAGTAAAGGTTCAGGTTCTCTCTCATTTGAGTTGTCATGACACTGTCCCTCCACACTCTTTCAACTGTTATGTCCTCTTCAGTGTCAGTGATTAAGTCACACCAGCTGAGTCCGGTTACAGCCAGTTGACCCTGAATCTGATAGTAATATTTGTGATATTTTTTTCAAGGTTGCCTGTCCATTCACAATCTGAATATGCTAAGCTTCAGAGACTGTATGAACATCGGGGCATTTCACCTCAGCGAGCCCGAAACAGGGATCTGCATTAGGGTCATAAACTTTGGCATCAGTTCAGTAAACAGTTCAGAGTAATGTTCCAGTACCTCAGGTTCCTTGTCGAGGCCTGTTTTCTTTGCCTTTGTTTGCTTTGTACCCTTGAGTATCCATCTTGCCAGTGCCTGGCCACATGTCTTTCATGTGCGAGGGCACATGAGAAGCCTTGTGAAACCTGCTAGCTGTCACTCTCGGCTTGCGCATTTCCTTCCATAATGGACACTTTAATTGGTCTTGAGTTTGCTTTTCTATTACAGCTGACAACTGCTGTGAGACACTTAGGCTCTCCAAATGGAGGAACTGTTGGAAGTTTGGGACAGAGTGCAGACTCCTTGGAAATGGAGCACCATCAATAGGGAGTTTTGGGAACAAAGGAGCATCTGTGTGTTTCACCTTGTTTTTGGTCATGAGAGGAGGGCACTGGTAGGAGAGCACAGAACCTCGGGGCACAGGACCGAATCTGGAGTCCACTAAGGACAGTTCAGAGAAGTCATTAAGCACACTGGAAATCAGAGATTGGGGAGTGAGTCCTTTTACAGCTTCTCCAACAGCCAGTACTGCTGGGTCAGGAAGGGGACCTAAAAACAAATGACATGTTGGGAAAACAATTTAAGACATTACAGTAGTCTTAAATTTATGTTATGTAAGATACGAGATCCACTTTGTCCCAAACTGTCACTAAGTGCCTAAGTGTCTCACAAGAGTTGGCAGCTGTAATAGAGGAACAAACTCCAGTGGAGCGAGATAAGTCTCAATAATAATTCACACAAAAGACACTTTGCACACATGTGTAGCCAAATTCACATGCATGAAACCTGATTCATGTGCATGAAAAACATCCACAAAAACTGATTCAAGTGAAAAATAAAAATACAAAAATACATTCATAAAATGTTTCACAAACATTTCACAGATATACATGTGCAAAAAGTTTTGAATGTGTAAAATTCACAAGTTTCTCTTGTACTGTCACGTCATCACAATCCCAAAGCCGGAACACACAATAACCGTCACCTGACTGATGATCACATGCACCTGTGCACCCAATCACCCACAGTATAAATACTTACCCGCTTGTGCTACTCACCGGCTGCTATCAAACAAACATGGTTGCACCTTCTATCCACGGCTTTGGCACACTTCTCTGCTTCTGTTCTCTCTTCACGAGTTTCTCCAGGAGGATTTGGACTGGAACATCTCTGTGAGGAAAAGAGATTCAAGGACATTTTAAGGGAAGTGATTGAACTATACCTTCGTATTGATTTACTTACCTGTTTGGATACTTACCTGTGTTGACCTGAACGGGAGTGTCCTCCTGCTAGTAAAGACTGAAATACTTATCCCTTTTGCACCTTCTCACCATTGTTGTACCCACCTGCACAAATAAACAATTGGTAACGCTATCTCTGCCTCTGCCCTTCAGTGCCAGCGTGACAGGATAGCAGCCCTAAACAAAGGAGGCTTTTAGTCCGCTGATTAAACTCATCATGGCTGGGGTCTTTGCTAAGCGGCAATGGGCTGAGGATCGGCTCCTTAATTTACGTCAGGGTGGTCACCGTCTGGACAAATACGCGGCGGAATTCCTCGAGCTATCGCATCAGGTGGGCTGGCCCGATGCCTCGTTGTGTGCGGTATTTCAGATGGGACTGGACGAGAACACTATTCGCTGCAGTTTTCCCGTATGTGATTTCTCGTTAACTGAGTTAATTAATCTCATACTATATTTGAATGACTCTAACATTGTAATCGAAGAGGAAAGAAAGAATGAATTCCCGTCTCGTCCAGTCTCCTCTGAATCTCACATCACCTTGTCGGCTCACCTGAAGCTGAGATTCTCCACATGCCGGACCACTAACCTGGGGACAAAGCTGGCGGACACAGCATTTATGTCAGTCTGATCGGCACTGAAAGCAGCTGATCGTCCTCTGAAATCCTCCCACGTCAAGTCTGCCAAGCCAAAGCCCATTCACATCACGTCTACTGTTCTAAGCCTTGCTCACGTCAAGCCTGCCTCTGCAGAACCATTTCACAAGATGGCCGCCCAGCCAGAGCACCCGGCCAGGAAGGCTGTCTCTCCTGAATCCAGTTCCCTCGTCACGGCCAAGAGTGCCGTTCCATGCGCTAACGAATCTAGTTCCCTCGTCACGGCCAAGAGTGCCGTTCCTTGCAAGAATGAATCCAGTTCCCTCGTCACGGCCAAGAGTGCCGTTCCATGCGCTAACAAATCCAGTTCCCTCGTTACGGCCAAGAGTGCCGTTCCATGCGCTAACGAATCCAGTTCCCTGGTCACGGCCAAGAGTGCCGTTCCTGAGTCCAGTCAAGCTGCAACTGTGTTTCCTGAACTAGGTCAAGTTGCGGCTGAATTTCCTGAGTCAAGTCAAGTTTCCCAGTCAAGTCAAGTTGCAGCTGTATCCCCCGAGTCAAGTCAAGTTACAGCCACATATCCTGAATCAAGTCAAGTGGCAGCTGTATTTCCTGAGTCAAGTCAAGTTACAGCTGCATTTCCTAAGTCAAGTCTCCAAGTCCAGTCAAGCTGCAGCTGTGTATTCTGAGTCAAGTCAGATTTCAGCTGCATTACCAGAGTCAAGTCAAGTGTCCGATTCCAGTCAAATTACAGCTGTGTTTCCCGAATCCAGTCAAGTTGCAACTGTACTTCCTGAATCAAGTCAAATTTCAGCTGCATTTACTGAGTCAAGTCAAGTTTCCAAGTCCAGTCAAGTTGCAGCTGTGTTTCCCGAATCAAGTCAAGTAGCAGCTGGGGTTCCTGAGTCAGGTCAGGTTGCAACTGTATTTCCTGAGTCAAGTCAAGTTACAACTGTGTTTTCCAAATCAAGTCAAGTTGCAGCTGCATTCCCAGAATCAAGTCAAGTTACAGCTGCGTTTCCAGAGTCAAGTCAAGTTGCAGCGGTGTATCCTGGGTTAAGTCAAGTTTCCAAGTCTAGTCAAGTTGCAGCTGCATTTCCTGAGTCAAGTCGCAGCTGCATTTCCTAAGTCAAGTCAAGTTTCCAAGTCCAGTCAAACTATAGCGGTGTTTCCTGGGTCAAGTCAAGTTGCAGCTGCATTTCCTAAGTCAAGTAAAATCTCCAAGTCTAGTTAAGTTGCAGCTGCATTTCCTGAGTCAAGTCAAGTTTCCAAGTCCAGTCAAACTACAGCTGGGTTTCCTGGGTCAAGTCAATTTGCAGCTGCATATCCTGAGTCAAGTCAAGTTGCCAAGTCTAGTCACGTTGCAGCTGCATTTCCTGAATCAAGTCAAGTCAAGTTGCAGCTGCATTTCCGGAATCAAGTCAAATTTCCAAATCCAGTCAAGCTACAGTTATATCCCCTAAGTCAAGCAAGGTAACAGCCGGGGTTCTTGAGTTAAGCAAGGTCAGAGCAGTCGTTTCTGAGTCAAGTAAAATCCCAACTGGTTTCTACGAACCAAATCAAATCCCTGCTGATCTCTATGAATCAAGTCAAGTCACGGCTGAACTCCCAGAGCCAAGTCAAGTCACGGCTGAACTTCCAGAGCCAAGTCAAGTCACGGCTGAACTTCCAGAGCCTAGTCAAGTCACTATTGATCTCCATGAATCACGTCAAGCCACAGTCGATTATTCATGAGCCAGGTCAAGTCACAGCTGAAATTACAGAGCCCACGCCTCCAGCGCATCCTCCAGAGGCCGAGCTGCCTCCAGAGGCGGAGCTCTCTCTCCAGAACCTGTGATCCCTCCTGCGCCACCCGAGCGCCCTCCAGAGCCTGTGATTACTCCTTCGCCTCCAGAGCACCCTCCTGAGCCTACGCCTCCAGAGCTCCCTCCAGAGCCTGTGCCTCCTCCGGCACCTCCAGAGCCAGTGACCACTCCTCAAGGGCATTCTCCAGAGCCTGTTCCTCTTGAGCGTCCTCCAGAGGCCGCTTTTCCGGAACATTTTCCTGTATCTTATCCACCAGGACGCCCTCCTGAAAGACACGGCACCACCCTGGCTCCTGTAAAGACCAGCGGCACCCCGAACTACCAGTACCCAGAAGACGATTTGGGGTGCCAGGAGGCACCCGTGGAGGGGGGGTAATGTCACGTCATCACAATCCCAAAGCCGGAACACACAATAACCGTCACCTGACTGATGATCACATGCACCTGTGCACCCAATCACCTACAGTATAAATACTTACCCGCTTGTGCTACTCACCGACTGCTATCAAACAAACCTGGTCGCACCTTCTCGTGGATGCACACTTCTCCGCTTCTGTTCTCTCTTCACAAGTTTCTCCAGGAGGATTTGGACTGGAACGTCTCTGTGAGGAGAGGAGATTCAAGGACATTTTAAGGGAAGTGACTGAACTATACCTTCGTATTGATTTACTTACCTGTTTGGATACTTACCTGTGTTGACCTGAACGGGAGTGTCCTCCTGCTAGTAAAGACTGAAATACTAACCCCTTTTGCACCTTCTCACCATTGTTGTACCCACCTGCACAAATAAACAATTGGTAACGCTATCTCTGCCTCTGCCCTTCAGTGCCAGCGTGACATGTACACACAAATCCAGGCGATTCACACAAATTCACACATGAATGGCGATTTCACATTCACAGTACATGATAAACATGTAAAATGTAACATTCTACACTTGTATTCTGTAAACTGTGTTTTGTGTTTTTAAAACTTTTAATGAATTGATATTTTTATTTTGAGCACTTAAATTTTGTTGTTGTTGTTGTTGTTGGTTTTGTTTGTTTTCTGAATATATTTAATGTTTTTCTTTCACATTAATCAGGTTTCATGCATATGAATTTGACTACGCATGTGTGCAAAGTGTCTTTTGCGTGAATTGTTATTTAGACTAATCTCGCTCCATAAACTCCTGCCTCAACAGGAACGTTAATCTCTACTAGTGAAATTTTTTTTTTTCTTTATTACCGGTGTGTGCTCTGTAGAGAGTAGATTTGCATTCACTTCTGGAAGAGATCCTTTTTTTTTTTTTTTTTTTTTTTTTCACAACCAACTGATCCGTGGTCTCTGCAGCAGTCCCCTGAAAAACAACAATAGAAACTCTGTACATTTTTCAATTATCTACCAACAATACTACTGTGTAACTTGGCTTGTGGTTATATTACCTGTGTCCTTGGTCTATGCCATGTTTGCAGCATGCTTGTGGATGCCATGGTTGGTGGTACGGTCTGCATCTGCATCATGCTGAAGTGGGCCGTTTGGAAAAACATGGCTACAAGATGACTGCACAGTGCTTTGCCTGCAGTGCATGTGCAAGACGTGCTTGTGAGCTTGACAGGCACTGTGTCAGCTTTTAAACCGATCTAAAGTAAAATACAAAAGCCAATATCAGTATACATTTATAAAGTGAGGCTTAGACTACAGAAATAACATTGAGAACCATCAAACAACATTTTTAATGAAAAAGAAAAAAAAAACTCAATATAGAAATCTGCAACCGCAGCATGAAGAAACTAACGTTACTTAAAACTATCCCTTACACTATAAGTGTTATTTTTTTCAATACTGTACTGCACTGGAAAATGAAAACAGGGATCGTGTCATGCTAGGCATAGAATTTCTTAACTTCTAGTGTAAGAGATTAGTTTTATAAACAGGTCTTTCATTTTCTATGGTAACCTGCAATTAATGTGGCTCCTCGCGCTTCCACAGACACCATTGCATTAAAGCATGTAGCTCGAATCGGAATCGTAAAGGGACATTCATTTACAAGGCAGAATCAGAATCAAAAACCATGTAATTTGTGCACAAGAGTTTATTAACAAAGGACTAACACATAACTAATCTAAACAAACAAACATGAAAGCACTCATACATGGGGGAATGGTCAGTGAAAAGCAGTTAGAGAGACAAGAAAATGTAGCTATGAAAAGAGTCAGTTAACCACCTGAGTGAAACCATCAGTGCTGTCTACAGCTTATACTAAACCTCTGTTTTGTTTAGTTAAATATACGATACTTGCATTGCCTTGGTCTTTGAACAAGTGTCCGAATGCAGTCTCGGGTGAAAGTCTTGATGGTTTGGAGCAGTGGAGGTTTTAGAATTGTGATCACATTCTTCTGGGTCTGAAGAGTGATGAACTCCAAAGATATTCTGACTCGATGGTGACTGCGAGTTTCTTGCCATGTGAAAAGTGAAGAAGAACCAAAAGCTGACAGGGGCCCAGCTGAAGTCCTGTGATCTTTGGGGAATGGAAAGACATGGCCGCAAGGCCTGACGCAACTTAGAGAAGTCCCAACGAGTTCTAGCTCATCCTCCTCATCCTCTTAGGTTCTAAAAGAACCAATGTGAGACGAGTGAAGAAAACTAAAAGAAAACGGCCCAGGCTCCCCGTGGGTTCCTCCACACGGGCAGCAATCGGAGGATTTTGCAGAAGAGGAATCAGAAAGAAGAGAGTCTCATGTGATGGTTTTAAATTCTCTGGAGGTCCAAGAACCAATGGTAACTTTCATCTTTGGAGGGAAAGTTTACGATTCTTTGTCTGTGAGCATGGTATTTTGTCTATATAATTAGATAGGGGGTTGATGCAAAAATTCTAAGGATTTTTAAAACACTAATATGTTGCAAGGGTATCTGTCAGAATCCTGCCCTGACTGTCTTGTCTTTGTTCAATGTTTCTCTGTTTGTTTTGTGTCTAAGCACATGGTTCTGTCTTTGTTTGTGTCTGCCACGTGCTCCTCTTGTCCCACCTCCTTGTTTTCCCTGGTCACGCCCCCTTGTTTAGCCCTTGTCTGCTTGATAGTCTGCACCTGGTCCTCGTGTGTGTGCTGCTCCATATATTGGGTTCCTTTCCCTTGTCTCTCTGCTGGTTCGTTTGGTGTTTACCTGCTTTTTGGTCCAGAATATATCCTTTAATCTTGCTCAAGCCATTTTGGATTTCTTATCTAGTTATTGTTTTCTCGTTTTCTCTGTCTCCTCTAGTTCCATCTAGTTCTTGTTCTTTTCTTTTTGTGCATTGTAATCTAATTTATAAGTTGTTTCTCTCTCTTTTATTTAGAATTTCTTTTGCTCTTGTTTTTACAGTTCCAACCCCTTTTGGATCTTGGCTTTGTTTTTACTCTTAGATTCTTTCTTTAGTTAGATTTGGTTTGTTTATTGGTCTGTCTTGTGTCATTGTGTTGTCTTCAGTCTCGTTTGTTGTCGTGTTTTGTCCTGTCCTGCCTTTACCCAGATCCCCTGGCCACTGACCCCCTACT
>JAHKKF010527497.1:37538-61845 GCA_019740295.1 Labeo calbasu | reverse complement strand
ATATCTCAGAATTTAAATCTTTACTCAAAACTCACTTGTTTTCTGAATGTTACACCTCGGATTTGATAAACTGACTGCTCTGCTTGATCAACCTATACTCTGCATGTTTGTCTCTTAGGTCTTGTTTTGTATTTCCTGTTTGTTATATTTGACTTCTTGTATGTTTGTTTACCTAATTGACTACTGTTTCTTTCAATGTTTTGTCCGTACTATCTCTTCTTTGTTACATTCATTGTAAAGTGTCCTTGAGCTCTGGAAAGGCGCTATATAAATAAAAAATATTATTATTATTATTATTATTTTAACATTTTGAGAGGCACATGTCAGTGTACTTTTTTTTTTTTTTTAATCTGTAATAGTGTAATGCAGCTTTACAAAGAAGCTCATACCAAACAGTTAGTCAAAAGGTTATGTAAACTAAATGTTAATTGCGTCATTTAAAAAAAAGGACATGCTTTTGAAGGTTTTATGATTTTCTCTTTGGGTTTCCCATAATTTGGTATTTAAAGACAAACTGCCAGGTCTGGTCAGTCCTTTTATTTATATATTTTGGTCAAATTTTGTAGCAGTGTCCAAATTGTAAACTATAAAGATTTGTAATTAATGGTCCTTGTCAAGCCTTTTTTTGAATTAAAGAACTTGTAAATACACATATAAAGAAATCAGCTGTCACACAGGTTTGTTATGCTTGTTTATCTTTTCTCGTTTCTTCACCAGGTGCCGAAGTCATGCGAGCAGGTGGCTCAAAATACAGCAGAAGCATGGGTGGACACATCAGGTGCCACGAAACAAGTGTCCTACAAGACCGAAATCATTGCAGGAGTGCCCATCATCACCACCACACAGGTCATTTAACCTCATGACACATTATAATATATTAATGGTGCAAAAACAACATCCTCTAAGAAACACTGAGTTGCACCATGCTATCAGATGGTTAATATGTTGATCTATATCATGGTACTGAATGGTTACCACTGTCATTTACCTAATGTTTGTGCAGCATCATTACTGATGTAGCTAATGCAACACATTTGAATAAAAAAATGGATGTAATAAACTGTTTTATGGCACTTGATCTCAGGAAAAGGGTGAAGGTCAGAATGGTGCAGACAGGAGCGGGATAAGGAAACCTTCTGGCCAGCTGCCGTTTTACCTGAGCCGGAGTAATCAAGACCAGTCAGTCATTAAAGCTGGATATTGTGTCAAACAGGGAGCTGTGGTAAGTAAAAAGTGCAGAAGTTTGTATATGTACATTATAAGTATCATATTTCATACGTCTGACTTTTATGGCTCTTTTATGGAGAATATGGAGGGGGGAAAAACACCTCACATTTATTCAGAGGCCTGAACTGAAAATATGCAATTTGATGCACTTTCTGATATTTATATGGCCAAAAAAGTAAGATGAAATTCTTATATTATGCAATGCAAGTCAGTGAGATAACAGTATAGCAGACTACTTGTATTAAATGCACAGAAATATAATATTGTCACTATGTATCTCCCAACAATATATCTTAGTAAGATGATATTTAAATACGTATTATTTTATCAAATACTTAGTCTTCAAAACTTCTTTTTATTGTGGATTACAAAATACAAAAAGTATTATGTATGGATTCCTCCTTACATAATACTTGGAAATGAGGTTCATCAGACCAGAGAATCATGTTTCTCACAATCTAAGAGCTCTTTAGATCCTTTGTTGCAAATTCCAAGTGGGTTTTCCTTCGTTGTCTTCACTGAGGAGAGGATTGAGTTTGGCCACACTGTCATAAAACCCAGATTGGTGGTGTGTTGCGGTGATGTTTTTCATTTTACAAGTTTCCTGCATCTCCATATATGATCATGGATCTCAACTAGAGTGACCATAAGCTTCTTGGTCACCAGTCTAGCCAAGGCTCTTCTATATCAGTTTCTCGGTTTGGCCAGGAGGCGAGCTCTAGGAAGAGTCTTAGCTGTTCCAAACTTCTTCTGTTATGGACAAGGCTGCATGCTTCTGTGAACCTTCAGTGCAGCAGAATTTTTTTCTGAATACTTCCCCAGATGTGTGCCTTGACACAATCCTGTCTCTGAGCACTACAGGCAGTTCTTTTGACCTCAGGGCTTGGTTTTTGCTCTGATACGCATTTTTAGCTGTTAGACCTTTTTATTTAGAGCTGTGTGCCTTTCCAAACATACTTATTCAAATGAATTTGCCACAGGTTAACTCCACATGAAGAGTAGTAGCATCTACAAGTGATATGAGTGCTTCTGAGCTAAATTTAAAGAAGTTCACTTCCAGAACAAAAATGATTTACAGATGATTTACTTACCCCCTTGTCATCCAATATGTTCATGTCTTTCTTTCTTCAGGCAATAAGAAATTATGTTTCTTGAGAAAAACATTTCAGGAATGTTCTCCATATAATGGACTTCAATGGTGCCCCCAAGTTTGAACTTCCAAAATGCAGTTTAAAAGCATTTTCTAATGGCTCTAAACGATCCCAGCTGAGGAAGAAGGGTCTTATCTAGCAAAACGATTGGTCATTTTCAAAACAAATGACAAATTATATACTTTTTAACCTCAAATGCTCGTATTGTCTCTGCGATGCGCATGCGTAGTCTGTGTAATCCGGGTCAGTACAGTTAGGATATGTCAAAAAACATCTTTACATGTTCACTTTGTGAACACTGGGTCGGTACTTCTGCAGCGATGTAGGATGATTGTGGGATTGTGATGATTATGGAAGTTGGGGAAGAAAACGAGTTTTTCGACATACCCTAACTGTATTGAACCGGGAAAAAAACAGAGTTAACGCAGACTTAGACAAAACAAGCATTTGAGTTTAAAAAGTATATAAATTGTCAATCGAAAATGACGGATCGTTTTGCTAGATAAGACCCTTCTTCCTCGGCTGGGATTGTTTAGAGCCATTTGAAGCTGCATTTAAACTTCATTTTGGAAGTTCAAACTTAGGGGCACCATTGAAGTCCATTATATGGAGATAATTACAGATTTTTTCCTCAAGAAACATAATTTCTTATCGACTGAAGAAAGAAAGACACGAACATCTTAGATGACAAAGAGGTTAGTAAATTATCTGTAAATTTTTGTTCTGGAAGTGAACAACTCCTTTAAAGTGTCCCAGAAAAGGGTATGAATACTTATGCAATGGAATCATTGAAGTTTTTCATTTCTAATAAATTTTCAGAATTGTTAAATATTTGTTTTTGCTTTGTCATTATAGTGTATGGAGTGTAGATTGATGTGGGAAAAGTCATTTAAAGCAGTTTAATATAAGGCTGCAACATAAAGCATGGAAAAAATAAAGGGGTATGAATACTTTTGTAATTTGCCTTGCTGCAGTGATCACCTGTTATGTCCCAAATGCATAATCATACTGTCTGCGTGATTTAAAATTCATTCTAGATTGGCAGCTCAGTAGTTTTTCCTAACATAGACTTCTTTCTGTCTTTCTCTAGATGAGAAACTGGAAAAGGAGATATTTCATGCTGGATGACAATACACTCAGCTACTTCAAATCAGACATGGTTAGTCTCTCCCTCTCTTGCTTCCTCCTCCTGCGTCTCTCCAGAGTCTTGCGCACTGCTGTTGTCCTTGAATTCTTCTCAAACCCATTGACCTGTTGAGCTCTTTGTTTTCATTGTGTTATGCACCTGTGCATCCGTGAGCCCGTCTATAAGCTCCCATCTGATAAGTGAAAGTCCGGCCTGTGTATTGTTCGTGCCATCTGATCCTGTGTCCAATCACATTTCACCAACAAAGCATATTTACATATATGCAGCCAGAATTAGGCCAATGACTCATGTGGGAGTGAAAGCTTGTGTCCAGTGGAGGCTACAAGACCGTGCATGTGCGCACGCCTGCCTTGGTGGTTGTTTGAATGTGTTCACAGTGTTATGAATTCCTCTTGCTGTGTGTCAACAGGCTGACTGAGTCTGAACATGTCTGCATCGGTGGCGATTGCTTTAGGACCACACAGGAAGCACATCTTCCTTTTAAATATTCAATTATATTTTTTTATTGGAAAAGCTGCTTTTGAAAGCAAAATTCATGTACAAGAAAAAGTAGGCTTTTTTGCTATGATTTAATTGCATAATGCATGTTAACCTGAGATCAAGACCACTTTTTAAAAAAAAGGTTAACACCACTTTTAGCCCTGAGATATGAAGCCCTGCTTCAAATCATAGTACTAGAGCTGAATGGTCTGATTTACTAACCCTACATGTATAGAGTTAAAAGTGAAACTGGGTTAACAGTTTCAAGAGTGAGAAGCCTATAATATCACTAACCTCACTGCGGTACGTTTTCTCACAACAACAAAAAAAGTGACTGCCATGTCTTCGCGTCTAATAAAGGAACCATCATTGGCTCACTTTTGTTTGTAGTAATTTAAAATCATGGTAAACGGTTGTAAATTGTTTTGACTGAGGGGGCAGAACAATGAAAGTTGTTCCACTGTTCAAAAACAACTTCCTGTTGAAAATTTTTGAAACGTTATTTCCCACGGATTTATAGTAGCCCAATTATTTTTATTCCCATGAAGTTAAGAATAGCAAAGACTACGAAACTGATCTTCTTCCTCTGGCAGTGAAAATTCAATGCACTTAAAACATAACCCAGAATACAATTCTTGACCTATTTTCAATCACAAATCATACAAAAATAATCATAAAAAAACTAATCTAACTAAAAAATAGAGGCTAAATATAGGCTAATGGACTATGGTCTGTGGTTCTGAATTACTGCACATAGCAACAGAGATTTTCGGTGACAAGAACTTGTTACAGCTTTAGCAAGAGCACAGGAAACCACTGATGCTGAGTGTGTGTGCATGTGTGTGTGTGTGTGTGTGTGTATGTGCACCTGGTATTCATCACGTTATGGGGACCAAATGTCCCCACAAGGATAGTAATACCAGTAAATTTTGACCTTGTGGGGACATTTGTGAGGTCCCCATGAGGAAACAGGCTTATAAATCATTCAGAATGAGTTTTTTTGAGAAAGTAAAAGTGTGCACAGTCTCCTGTGAGGGCTAGGTTTAGGTGTAGGGTAGGTGTAGGGTGATAGAAAATACGGTTTGTACAGTATAAAAACCATTACGCCTATGGAATGTCCCCATAAAACATGTAAACCCAACATGTGTGTGTGTGTGTGTGTGTGAGGAGGGCAGGCATAGAAATGAGGCTTGGTCAAAGGCTAAATCATACAGTAGATGTCAATAAAGGCTATTTCGGGGCTGATAATCACAGGCCTGCGCTCACTGCAGGGCCCTGCTAGGGCCTGTACTTCCTCACTGCACATACTCAGCATGGCTGAAATGTTTGCTCAATGCTTGTTCAATCATTCACATGAAGTAAAGACAATATTTAATACATTACTAAATGAAACTCTGTTCTTAGGAGCGAGAGCCATTACGGGTTATTCCTCTGAAAGAAGTGAACAAGGTGCAGGAGTGTAAACAAAGGTCAGTAGTACTTCATTTTTGTTTTGTTGTTTTTGTTTTCTCCTTCATTTTGTGTTTTGTGTGTTCATAATGTTTGTTTTGTTTAGTTTTGTTTTGTTTTGCGTGGTAAAAATGTTTTCCAAATACATTTCTGCCACACCTCTTTTATTTGAAGTGAATCCAAAAAAGTTTATCAAAGTTTTCCTAAGACAAGAACGGGTATCGTTTTGGTTTTAGGACAACTTTGATGAAAGGTTTTGATCCCCTTCAAATGTTGTTTTGTTTTGTTTTGAAAAAATGTTTCCAAATACATTTCTGACACACCACTTGCCATTCAGTGTTCCACAAACAGGAAGTCACGCCCCTATACATACACCATTGGTTGAGCCAGAGGTTAGCAAACTGTCTGTCTCTATAGTTTACTTGTAATTGCAAAAGTTGGATATAAAGTGGGGAAGTATTTTAACATTAAAATCACTGCACACACCACATTCATTAAATGAAAATTCACCCAATATACAGTAGTCAACATTTGAAGTGGACCAAAAAAGTTAATCAAAGTTGTCCTAAGACAAAAAAACGGGAACTTTGATGAAAGGTTTTGATCCACTTCAAATGCTGACTTATTTTATTTTAGTTTGGTTTAGTTTAGTTTTGTATTTATTTATTTATTTATTTATTTTTTCACAGTAGTAGTAAACGTTTGAAGTGGATCAAGAAAGTTCATGAACGTTGTCCTAAGACAAGAACGGTTATTGTTTTGTTTTTAGGACAACTTTGAAAGGTTTTGATCCACTTCAAATGTTGACTAATTTTATGTTTTGTTTTGTTTTGTTTTGAAGTGGATCAAGAAAGTTCATCAACGTTGTCCTAAGACAAGAATGGTTATTGTTTTAGTTTTAGGACAACTTTGAAAGGTTTTGATCCACTCCACAGGTTGGCTAATTTTATGTTTTGTTTTGAAGTGGATCAGTAAAGTTCATCAACGTTGTCCAAAGACAAGAGTGGTTATTGTTTTGGTTTTAGGACAACTTTGAAAGATTTTGATCCACTTCAAATGTTGTTTTGTTTTGTTTTTGTTTTTTGTTTTGAATTTTTTTTTCCAAATACATTTCTGATACACCACTTGCCATTTTGTGTACCACAAACAGGAAGTCACGCCCCATACATACACCATTGGTTGAGCCAGAGGTTAGCAAACTGTCTGTCTCTATAGTTTACTTGTAATTGCACTTTAAACTTGGATATAAAGTGGGGAAGTATTTTAACATTAAAATCACTGCACACACCACATTCATTAAATGAAAATTCAGCCAATATACTTTAGTCAGCATTTGAAGTGGACCAAAAAAGTTGTCCTAAGACAAAAAAGGGGAACTTTGATGAAAGGTTTTGATCCACTTCAAATGCTGATTTTATTTTATTTTATTTTATTTTATTTTATTTTATTTTATTTTATTTTATTTTATTTTATTTTATTTTATTTTATTTTTATTTTTATTTTGTATTTATTTATTTTTCACAGTAGTAAACATTTGAAGTGGATCAGAAAAGTTCATCAATGTTGTCCTAAGACAAGAACAGTTATTGTTTTGTTTTAAGGACAACTTTGAAAGGTTTTAATCCATTTCAAATGTTGACTAATTTAATGGTTTTGTTTTTTGTTTTGTTTTGTTTTGAAGTGGATCAAGAAAGTTAAAAAACGTTGTCCTAAGACAAGAACGGTTATTGTTTTAGTTTTAGGACAACTTTGAAAGGTTTTGATCCACTTCAAAGGTTGACTAATTTTTTGTTTTGTTTTTTGTTTTGTTTTTTGTTTTGTTTTGTTTTGTTTTGTTTTGTTTTGTTTTGTTTTGTTTTGTTTTGTTTTGTTTTGTTTTTAAGTGGATCAGGAAAGTTCATCAATGTTGTCCTAAGACAAGAGTGGTTATTGTTTTGGTTTTAGGACAACTTTGAAAGGTTTTGATCCACTTCAAATGTTGACACTTTTATTTTATTTTATTTTATTTTATTTTATTTTATTTTCTATTTTATTTACCTTTTGATGTTTATTAAAATATCAGAACTGGAACCTTTCTAGTGAAAATGGACTTTTTTCTAGAACTAAGTCCCCACCCTACATTTTTTCTTTATCCATAATCCGTTACACTCAGATACACATCACTTTAAATAAAGAAAAGATCTGTTGCTGCTTCCATTTCATTATAGCTCTAAGTGCATGCATTTAAACATGGAACACAGTGTTATTACATCTGGGAAATCATCTAGAAAGCAATGTGCTCTACTTTAACCAGCTTATTTGAGTAGAGGAAACTGCTAAACTTTTCAAAACAGCATATTCACATACATTCTGCAAGAGAAATGAAAATGAGAAATCATCCGACAAGTGATGTTCTTACCTTCAATATCTAACCTTGTAAAAATGTGATCTTCTGGACGAAACACACACTTTGAAAAGACATCATGGTGGTGTATGTGTTCTGTCAGGACAGGTCAGGCAAACATGACGTTCGTTATATTTTTATTTACTCCAGGCAGCCAAGTTGGGCAGAATTTTCATAACAGTGCGCAAACAAACAATAACAAAAACAATATTCTGTGCTGCTGTGCTGTTTTAACAGCTTAGGATTTATCAATAATTCTTTTGTGTCTGAAATTGATGTTTTTAGTGACTTGATGATGAGGGACAATCTTTTTGAACTGGTTACTACCTCAAGAACATTTTATATTCAGGTAAGAATGTGTTCATTCATATTAAGTATGTCACATTAATTCTTCACCCTCTCTATTAAATGTGCCTTAATATTAGATGGTATTTTTCTTTGTCTCAGTCGGACAGTCCAGAGGAGATGCACGGCTGGATCAAGGCTATCTCTGGGGCCATAGTGGCCCAACGGGGTCCTGGACGCTCTGCAGCCTCTGTAAGAATTGACTTTGTTTAGTTCTCAGCTGTTCTTGCTCTTCTGGTTTGATTTGTCTTCTGTGAAGTGTTTTGTAGCCACACATCCTGTCCATGTCCAGCCCAACCATGTGTCTCTTCAAATGGCATTCATTTATGTTTGCTGCTGGAATGATCAAAAGTCCAATCTTAAAAGGATAGTTTAACCTAAAATTAAACATTTGTCATTGTCCGCTCAAAAGCTGGCCCGATTTACCAGACTGCCCATCCTAGTATATCCTCTTTGTGTCTGCCTGTGTCTGTTTCTCTTTTTCTGCCGTGTCGGTGCCTAATGAATGTGCGCTGTGTTACAGATGCGTCAGGCCAGGCGGCTCTCAAACCCTTGTATACAGAGGTATACATCCTGCAATGGTGAATGCAGCACGTATGTGTTGAGAACGAACCCCTTGCGCTTTGTCCCCGTTTGTTTGCATCCAGCCCCCTGCTTAGACTTTAGAGGCCTGTAGTCCTTGAACTAGATCTGAGCAGGGTAGAGATGCCTCACTTAATTAATCCAACTCCGCAGTCAAAACAAACTAAAACCAGGCTTCATGTCATGCCACAGTGACCTTTGACACCCATCATCCCCATTTTCTCTTTTAATACACTTTGGCACATTCATACTTAACATGTTACTGACTCATCTTATCCACACTTCTTGAAAAAGTTACATGAAATAAAGTAAATGTTAACTCAATTTTTTCACCCTGTTACGAAGGCAACATTTATCATTTAGCTTGGTGTACTAAAATAACTAAAATAAAAGCTGAAAAAAAAGAACTTTAACTGAAATTACAATGAAAACCGACAATATAAAAATAAAAACTGACATGATTAATATCAGTGAATAAAATCTATAATAGTACCTAAAAAAATAAGGTAAAACATGCATTTGATAAATGCTTCACAGTGAAACATGTAATTTTCTTGAGTAAAAGTCGTCACCAAAGTTCAGAATAGATTTTTTTTTAACATTTTTTAATTAATTTCTTATAAATATATTTTCATATAATAAACAAATATAAAATAAAAAAGGTAAGTATTAAATTGGAACACATTCTTAAAGTTTGAGATTTTCATAATATAGGGTTTATTAAAAACACACACAGAACCCATTGACAGAACACATGGCTTAGGGCTGAATTAATTTTAGAAATTTGTGGAGAGGAAGAATAATAATAGAATGTATTAAGGATATCCGTACAGTGCTGTATGATGTAAAAACAATGATTAAATCATCAAGTTTGCCAGCACAGCAGGACAATATTTACTAGTGAGTCCACAATGATTCATAAAAATATTTAATAATCTCTTCACCAAAACATTTCCATTTGTCATCTAGTAGCATAATTCTGAGTGTTTATACACAGTGAGTAAACTCTCTTGCTAAGCGCATCTGGAAATTATTCATTCAGTTTGAAATATGAAGTACTCAGTTGTGAAATTGCAAGATCATATTGCAAGATCATATTCATGCAAGAACATGTGAATTAATTATGTTGAGTTTAATTACTAAATGAAATCTAATTATCAAATCTTAAGTAAATTATACTATTATAGATAATAAGAAGACTCATATAAACCTCATTAACGATCCACCTATATTTGTAATACAATACACTGTATCAAATATGTTGAAAACCAGAAGTTGACCAATCAACATATTATAAAGATGATGTTATGTCAATATGTCAGGTTTACAGTTTAAACAAAAAGAAATTGCTCGTAGTTTCTTTAGGCTGTGCATTGTTGTACGCTGTTTGGATATTTGTAATTTCACGACATGAATAATTATGGCGATAAAAGATATTTAGATTTAAGATGAAATTAAGATGTTTTAAAATCTTATGATTTTGTTAGTTATCTCACAATCCATTACTGTGTACAAAACAGTTGTCGCAAAATGGCAGAAGCTGCATTTGTATGAAACGAGAAAGCAAACCCACGATACCAGGATGACATAATTAAATAATTGTACAGAGAATATTGATTGGAGTGTTAATATTTTATTAGCCAACCAAACGCAAAGCTTCCTTGAAAAAAAAAAAAATGTTCCCAGCAAGCAAATAGCGCTGACTGCAGTTACCTGGATGAGTCTGTGTAATTGGTTTTTACCAGTTGTTATCGGGGAATAACATACTTCGGAATGCAGTGACTGACCAATCAGAATCGAGTATTCCACAGAGCCGTGTAATAGGTACTAGTAAACAGTCAATAAACTAGTAAAATGCCTGCTAGTTAACAGTAAGAACTGGTCCCTAAACTAAAGTGTTACCAGTACTACCAACATTTTTTCATCATGTACTATATAGGGGAGCACGGTGCACAGCCTAACACTTTTTGAATTTGTTAGTTTGTGTAAATCCACATGGGGTTTAGAGGATCATTTTTTTATCCACGTTAATTTCACACTTGTCTAGTACAAATATGTGGCTTCGTTTCATAATTACATTGTATATGTTTTTCGTTATTTACCTCAAAAGAAAGGAAGTGAAAAGTGACAACATGGCCCGTAGGTGGGGTACATTGTAACATGTGAGGGGCACGTTGTAACATGACCATATGACCGCTTAAAATGTTGTCTGATCGAATAAAAAAATATACACGACAAACTAATATATTTTGTCAATAAAATAAAATGATTAACTTTTTCAAATAACACAGTGGTGTTTTTTAAGAATTACAAAAATATATAATTTTTGAGGTTCACAATGAACACATTGCGACCATGCGTGGGACGGCTCTGATCGCAAAACACAGCTATACAGTATAGTTTAAAACAATGTGCGCAAATAGATGAAACACATTCAGACATTCAAGAAAACACTCCCCTCCCTCCAAACACAGCTCTCATAGAACACGAGACACATAAACGAGCCAAAATGCTTTGCATTTCTTGAAATAATAATTTTTGAACATTAAACATCGATTGTCAGTCGTTATTTACCTGTTTCTTGTGATTTCTTATTAAAATCCATAAAAACAAATAGTGAAAATTACATCACTTATGTCATAGAATAGCATAGTTTAATATAGCGCAGTGTTACAACGTTCCCCATCAGCGCGAGTGGAATATAAAAGTGGTTAGTGTCTTCTGCTGGCTTGCCAAGCATTAATAAATTATCTAAACTGATAAATAACAGATTGTCGAATAAAATGATAGCATATTTGTCTCATTTTAAATGAATACTAAAAACTGAGATAAAAAAATTTACTTCAGCCAGAAATTTACACTTACTGTGGTAAAAAAGAAAAAATATTCAGCTATATCTTCAAAAGGCTTTTGAATTTTGGCGCACCTTTTGCTCTGTATAGTGTTGCTATCAACTAGTAAATACAGTAAATTTGGTTATGCTGGCGTCTGTGGAAATATTTAAACCACGTGTGTAACAGTTAACCCCGCGTTAGGTTGTGCCCCACGCGTCCTGGAAAACCTGGAAAATTGATGACTAATTTCCATTCCTGGAAAACACATGGAAAATTAGAGAAAATAGAAAATGTCCTGGAAAATCCTTAGTTGTCCTGGAAAATTATTATAAAAAAAGGAATTGTGTTCCCCTTTTAGCCAAGCCTGAAACAAATAATGCTAGTAGTAGAAAATGTTTGAACTGGCATAAATTGTAACTGGCTGGTTTCTGGTCCAAACGCGCAATTACTAGTCAGTTCTTTTGTTTTATTTTAGCTGATCCCTGTTCCAGACTTACACACAAACTGTATTGCAAGCGTTTTCCAAAATGTCATTTGTGTGGAAATATTTTAACGAATTCTGTAAACGGGACTTTAGCAAAGGCCAGAGATGCTAAAGACGAACTCAAAGAGGAGAAAATACTGGCAGAGCAAGCTCACTGTTCACGATGAGCGAAATATTGAAAGAAAATTCATAAAATTTAATTGGGGAGGTATTTACAGTATATGAATGTATCTCTGAGGGAAACTCAGAAAAGTGGAAACGCTGTATCACTGCTGTTCCATAAGCACCACCTGCTGTCAGAGAGTGAATTTGCGCTCTCAGTTAACCAGTGTGCTGTTTTTGTTCCCTGCCTTTTTTTTATGTAGCATAATTTCACAAAGATAAAGTTAGACCATTCTGTTTTTGCTTCAGATTTTGAAATTAGATCAGTAACTGCTCATGTATGTAGAATCTTTCTATAGATTGTAGGGTTGGACGATATGGGCAAAATTTATATCACAATATATTTCTTAATTTCAGTCGATGTGATATAATTCTGATATCGATATGAACAATATTTTAAAAAGCCTCAGAATTACTGCCTATAACACCCAGATGTCAATACAAACTTCTGAAAAATGAATTTGCCAAGTCTATGAAACCTCGTTCTATAAAACTATATAATATTTTAGAAAAAAAAGTGGTACGAATAAATTAAAGTTCACCTTTGTATTTAGCCTTCATACAAACAAGAAATGTGAGCTCACCATCAAATAAACATAAGACTTTCAGACTCACCTTATTAATATTAATATATTTAACTAAACTACAGTGTAACAGGCTCATTATTCTTATAGATTGAAACAAAAGTGCTTCACCCAGGATAAATAATATGAAAAGTGATATGCAATGGCCAATTAGAGGTGTTTAAGTTAGTCAGAATCCATTCATTTTTCACTTAAACCCTTTTAAAGCAACACTTAATTGAAAATATTTAAAGGACACATGCCAATATTTTAAAATATTCTTTAATATTATTGTTAGCATAATTAATGAACTGATTTAATTATTTTTATTTTCAAATAAAATAATTTAATACTTCTAATATATTTGGATTATTTCTGATTATTTCTTAAAAATCATTTGTTGTAATGTATAATTAAGAGCTCATACTGAAGAGTTAAGTCATGGCCATAAACTGTATGTTTTTAAACACTTCTTGTGAAAGGAATATATTATTTTAGGGCATTCTCCTTGTCTTTTATTCCTGCCATAATTAAAAATAAAATGTCCTGTAAAGGCCTGGAAAATGATCACCGAAAAAGAGTGGGAACCCTGATACTATTTTCGACGTATTATCAAATCATATCATTTTGTATTCATCATGTTTGATGCTCACATTTAACTTCCATCCATTTACTTACAGTTTACAAATACATTTCTTAACCTCACTTGCTTTTCTTTTTTGATGTTTGCTATTACAGGACATTATTAAATTCAAGGACAAAATGTCATGAGTATTAACGATGTACTAAGTCATTTATTCCTTTTTTTTATCAAATCTCTAAAATAATGCACACTTCTAGAAAAGCTGTTTTATTCTACCATGTTGAAGTCACATCACCAGCCTTGTAATTCGAACAAGTTGTTAAACACAAATTTCAGATGAACATACCTAATAAAGATGGAAAAAGCCAGCAAAACAAATAGTCGTCTTTTCAATTACGAGACATTCGTTTCATTAAATTACTGTTTTCTTTGTGGAAATTCCACCACTTACTCTGCAAAAACGTCTGTGGCATCCAATCTTTCATTCCTCACATGTATTTAATAAAAAAACAACAATAAAACGTTTGAGGTTGAAGTGGACTCCAACTAGTTAACATAAGTTATATTGTCTCTTCTGAGGTATTTAAGTTACTATTCACAAGCTGTTTTATTCATGAGATAGTACATTCAATGATTGGAAATAATATTTAACGTCTTCCATTCGTTATTTGTAGCGTGCTAGTCACCCAGTAATCACAAAAATTTTGTGCCTTGTTGCAGTTAATATAACACAGCTCAGCTTTCAATTTCTGTCAGTTTAATCATGAAATGCAAATTATAAATGTGTTTTTTCTCTTTATTTCAAGTTTATAGCACGTTATAAACCTGAAGGTACATCAGAAGGAATATAAAAAAAACAGTATAGCCTATTTCAATGAAACAAATGTCTCGCTGTAATCAGAAAGATGACTGATTCACATGCCACTTAAACTGAGACGAAAACTGTTGATCTGTCACACCACATTAAAGAGTGTGAAAAACACATTATTGTAATAGACATTGTTTGTATTTTGCTACAAAACTGATGGATTTTGGAAGCTGAGACTTTGGAATTTCTCCTGGTGCTCCCAATATACTCTCAAAATATTATAACTTTAATCTCAATAATTGCTACAAATTAATTCTAGTAATTTTGTCTTTATTCTCAAAATATTTTGACTTTATTTTTTAAAACATTCCAACTGTATTCTTGAAACACTTCGACTTTATTATCATAATTTTGACTTTATTGTTGAAATATTTTGACTTTAATCTTAGTTTGTTTTTTTTTTTAACGTGGCACTAAAACGTTGTTGTACTAAAGAACATGTGAATTGCTTAATTATATTGTTTAATTCTAATTTATTTTATATTACATGGTTAAGATATTTTAAATATACAAAAAGAACTTCTTCATTACAAATGTGCATTTACAAGTATGTTTTAAAACATGACATATAAGTTTCAGTAAAAATTACATTAAAGTATATTTTAATGTACCATAAATGCTTGATATAAATTTAAACTAGAATTAATATTCATTTGGTTCTAAATAACATTAAGTGTCCAAAAGATATTAAATTTAATTTGCACATAAGCAAGTTATTTTAAAGTAAATTATTTCCTTAATAATTACTCTTTTTAAAAGAATGCAAAAGTATACTTTTTCTTCACAAGGGATTTCATTAATGCTAAGGCCTGTTCGCACCAGTACAAATGTTCGTCACAAAAATTCAGTCCGTTTTTTGCTATTTTTGTTTTTGTATTTTTGTTTCAACCAATGCAAAATTATATATAAGTAGTTTTTTTAAATTAAAATAAATGTCTTGTTGTTAACAGGCCTTTAGTTTTCAATTTAAATGAAAATGAATACATGAATACTGTCTCCTCAAAGCTTTTTATTTAACCTGCCTTTATATGTTAAGTCCTTTTCCTGTCTGTTCTTTCCTTGAATGCTGTTTTAGCTGATGTCCGCCTCTCATCTTTCCCTTTCAGAGATTAAATGTGACACTGAGACACTAACAACCCAAAAACAAGCCCTCCTTCTGCACTACCAGCTGTCCTGTACCTGCTATATCCCAGACTGATCTACAACCACCTATCTGCTGTAGCTTTCACTGCCACTGCTCGCTGACGTGACTGCCGCCTATGTCCTAAACCGTACTAAACTTCTTGCTGTTCCTCTTGTTTCACCTGCTCCTTGTTCTTGAGTTTTGTCCTCCAACTTCCCTTTCTGCCAAAGCAGTTTGCTGTGTCCTGACTGACGCTGCGTTCTGTAACCGTTCCTCAATCTCCACAGGAGCACGCTGATCCCACCTCCGTCTTCTACTGCAACGAACAAAGTCTCGCAACTCCTCGCTCACCCCTCCCCACCGAACTCCATTACCCAGAATGCCGTTACCCCACGGGCCCTCAGCATGGCGTGGGAGGGGCCAGACCTGAGCAGCCTGCGGCCAGGGCCAAGAACGCGCCTGTCGCTTCAGGAGTCGCCCCAAATCTTCTTCAAGTAAACGCTGACAACTCCTCGCCATGGCAACTGAGAAGCGGCGTAACGCAGCCTCCGGATTGCCCGAAAGATGAAGGCATGCATGTTACCAAGGTGTAAAGATGTATATTACACACACATATTACAACAAACTATTAACGTCAAAAGCTGGACAGGGACTCGGGATGAATGTGAATCGAGCCCAATGCACCATGGGATTTGGAGTTTTCCCTGATCATTCTCAAGCCTTTTAAAGAACTGCACACTATGAAACAAGTTCAAACCAGAAAATTCAGTCAGACACAAAAAAGTTGCCGATACCAATACCTGATTATTTACTTGTTACGACCAATAACCAATATTATGGTTGATATCATAAATCTGTTGTTTTTTTTCCTGTTTTTAAATCTATAATTCCATGTAGACAAAGTGAATTCAGTGAAATCAAGCATCAAAACACTTAATATACAGTCGAAAATACTGACTCTTTGCTGTTTACTTTTCCAAGACTATATGGTTCATATGGAAGCCTATTTCCGCCACTGAATAAAAAATAAAAATGTAATTGCATTTCTTTATATTTCACAATTCTGACTTTTATTCTCGCAATTGCAAGTTTACATCTCGCAATTCTGACTTTTTTTCTCAGAATTGTGTGATACTAATTCGCAATTCTGACTTTTTTCTTAGAATTGTGGGATGTAAACTCACAATTCTTAAAAATGAAGTGAAAATTGTGTGATATAGACTTGCAAATCTGAATTTTTCTCAGAATTGCGTGATTTAAACTCGCAGTTGCAGGTTATAAAGTCAAAACTGCGAGACAAACTCACAATTCTGAGAAATAAAGTCGCAATTCAGAGAAATAAAATCAGATATAGAAATTCTGACTTTCTTCCTCAGAATTGCGAGTTTATAACACAGTTGTGAGTTAAGTCAGAATTGTGAGATATAAACATTTGAGAATATATTAGTCTTTTTCTTCCCCCTCAAAACTGGACGTTATACCTCTTAATAGCAAGTTTATATCTCACAATTCTGAGACAAAAAAAGTCAGAATTGCAAGATGCAAACTCAGAATTTTGAGTTTTTATCTTGCAGTTCTGACTTTATTTCTTGCAATTGTGAGTTTGTCATGCAGTTCTGAGAAAAAAAAGTCAGAATTATGAGTTTTTGTCTTGCAGTTTTGACTTTATAACTCGCAATTGCGAGTTTATATCTCAGTTCTGAGAAAAAAAGTCAGAATTGCAAGATACAAAGTCGCAATTGCAAGAAAACAGTCAAAATTGTGAGTTTTTATCCCGCAATTCTGACTTTATTTCTCACAATTGTGAGTTTATATCATACAATTAAAAAAAACTTAGTCACTGTTTTTTAACACACACCTATTTACATTTTATTTTGACGTATTGACTAACATATTAAAGTATGACGGTGTTTTAGTGCCACGTTAAAAAATAAAAAAATATTTATGATTACGAGATTAAAGTCAGAATAATTTGAGAATAAATTACGAGAATAATGTCGAAAGGTTTTGAAAATAAGGTCAAAATTATGAGTATAGCATGTGCATGCAAATAGCCTGGATTGGGTACACCGGGAGAAGTTGCCAGGCCAAAAAAAAAAAAAACGTTAAAATTGCAAGACACAAACACTCAATTGCGAGAAAAAAGTCAGAATTGTGAGAGATAAACAATTCTACGAAAAAAAAGTCAGAAATGTGAGTTTTTGTCTTGAAGTTTGGACTCAGTTGCGAGTTTATATCTCAATTCTGACCAAAATGTCAAAATTGCAAGATACAAACTCACAATTGCGAGAAAAAAGTCAGAATTGCGAGATGCAAACTCGCAATTGCGAGAAATTCAAAAAAGTTTTTATCTCGCAATTCTGACTTCATTTCTTGCAGTTGTGAGTTTATATCATGCAATTCTGAGAAAAAAGTCTGAATTGCGAGTTTTTATCTCACAATTCTGATTTTATTTCTCATAATTGTCAGCTTACATCATGAATTTCTGAGGAAAAAAGTCAGAATTGCGAGAAAAAAATGGCAATTGCGAGAAATAAAGTCAGAATTACAAGGGAAAAAATGGCATTTGTGAGAAATAAAGAATTGCGACTGCAAGAAAAAAAAAGTCAGAATTGCAAGAAAAAAACAGCAATTGCGTGAAATAAAGTCAGAATTGCAACTATTTTTCAGAATTGCCAGTTAATATTTTACAATCCTGAGAAAAAAAGTCAGAATTGTGAGCTAAAAAGTGGCAGAAACAGGCTTCCATAGGTTTAAGCTGGAAAATATGTTGTTTAAATAAAATAAGGTATTTATTTTTATTTAAAAATGTACATAATAAAAAGAACATTAGTAATATTGAGATATTATTAATAAACAATTGTTTCCAGTATTGACCTAATCAGACTGATACTGATACATTCATTTTACAAGGCCACTGAAATCCTTGAATCCATAAATTCTGGTTTGTTTCATTTTAATTAATCTGGTGCTTTTTTACATCATTTTGGGGTACAGTTTAGACTTGTCCTACAGTAACGTATTCCTTCTTTAGAAGCCATTGGGCCTTAGCGGTCTTGTTTTAACTGGTAATTGAATTTCGTTTTCATTGGTAATTGAATTTCGTTCGCGTTTCGTTTTGTGTGAATGATTTATGTATAAAGTGAATTGGACTTTGTGTTTGACCACAACAAAAAAGACTTGCTTCTACCGATATGTTTTGTATTGTAGAGAGAATGTGTTTTGTGTTATTATATTTCAGTGTAAAACACACTGCCGCTCTTTGCGGTCTGTTTCTGACTCACAGCTCTCTTTTTAGTGGCACTTCTGTTTGTCAGATGCATGTGAACGTATGACTCTGTATTTCTACACATAAAAACACTCCAGACATGTTTGTTCAAGTTCGAATTTACAAAAAGATTCAATTTGTTAACGTTAGTTGATTCATTATATAGGCTCTCGTGAACTTACGATGAATAGTAATTTTCCACAATTAAGATTAATATTTTTAATATACTATTGCCAATTTTTAATTGACATTAATTCAATGAATGTTTGTACTTTAAATGTTAACAAATATATTCATATATGTAGAATTAGTAGAAGAAAATTCATCAATGCTGTGAGTGTTGTTTATTGTTAGTTCATGATTCCTAATGCATGAAATAATGTTAATGAATTGAACCTAAAGTATTACCAACAACCCACAGGCATCCACTAAATGCTGTTGAATGGACCCTTTTCACACTGAACATTGAAAATCTAGCCAAGTTATTTAAATTAATATTTTTTATTTCTTTTTTTCTGTACATGTACATTTATAACACTATACTTTATTTTATATTACCTTGCCATTAAATTAGTGTCATTGCGCATGAGTGTTTCTAATACAACAGCTGAGGAAGACACAGCAAATTTGACATATTTCTCTCTCCTGACTGCTGTAATCAGTCTGTCTGTATTTATATAATGTTTTGTAGAAATTCTCTTTTGCTAGTGAAGCAAATGGGAACACAAACATGTGAAAAGGGTCCATGTGTTAGTATTAGTGTGAATGTAAACAGAGTCAGTGACCCCAATGATAAATACTGTATGTTGTTTTATTGTGGATTCAGATACTGCACCATGTTTTTATGATGTGTAATGTATGTAGTTGTCCTTGGCTGGAAAAAAAAAAAAATGAAATTTTAAAATCAGTCCAAATAATGTTTTTGGTTTTTGTTTTTTTGGGGGGGGGTTTGACTCAGGGTTAGTGTATAATACTCAGAGTTAGCTTTATATACATACTGTGGCGGGAGGAGCAAACGACAGGCTTTTATTAAACATAAAATAAACAAAAGTGTCCAAAAGGGGGTAAATAAAGTGTCCAAAATAAACGGGATCTGCTATCGTCGTAGTGCTGCTGGTTTCGTGAAGGAGGAGCAGTGTTCGAAAGGGAAGGGTCCAGGTAAGGGGCGGAGTCAGGCGGCCGCACGCGCTCCCCTCTCAGGTCCGCGGGTCTAGGGGCGGCTTACTTCAGCTTCTACGTCCTCCTTGGCTCACGGCACTTCTGGGGGATTCAACAGCCTGGCATCCTCGGCTGTCAGCCGTCTAACGGGTGCGGTACTTGTCCGGACCGCGGGTCCGGCAGCTCGTTGCTTTTGACGTCGCTCGATTCCCTCAACGCTCCCTTCCTGGACACCAGCGTGCATGCACGGGGAAGAGACCGGTCTCTCGAGGAGAGGCGCGTTCAGCATTTCAACCGCGGCGGTGATGAGGCTTCATTGACTTCAGGTGTGCCTCATCACAGGCCGCCAGACCTGGCTGTTTCGGCGCCCCTCCTCTCTCGCACGCCCACTCCCGTAGGGAGGCTGGTGAAGGATGGCGATTAAGAGACTGGGAGATGTGATAAGTAAGGGGAGGCAGCCGACTCGTCACAGTACAAAAATGTTTTACAGTTACTAAGTTACTGCGTGCGTGCGTGCGTGTGTGCGCCTACTTGATCATATTTTGGGGACAAATTTGTACCCAGAGGTGAGCCAAATCAAAACTTCCTTTTGTGTACATCTTAATTTGTAAAAAAAAAAATAAAATAATAAAAAAAAATGTAAAAGCTAAATAAATAAATGTAAAAATGAAAAATGCAGGACATTTTCAGTTCAAGTTAAAATTTGCTGCACTGACCAACAGAAAGCTGTTTGAAAGTGGCTTCTGTCATTCTTGACAATGGTGAATGCAGAATTTTGCTTTCAAAATTTGGATTAAAATTTGCAAATGTAACCAGTTAAACCCCTATTTAAATACTATTTCTTTATTCAGTCAGTTAAGGTCCAACATCACAAAAGGGTATGACGAAAATAGATTAGTATGTATACAGCTGTGAAAAGCCCCTCCACCCCATCCTGATTTCCTCTATTTTTATTTTCGTATATTAAATTGTTTGAAAAATTGAAACCGAATCTAACATAAAACAAAAGGCAACCTAATAAAGTTTAAAAGTAATGTTATTTACTGAAGTAAGAAAGTTATCTAAAACCAACTGGGTCCTGTGTGAAATTCCAGAAATGATGAGGAAGAAGGTGATTAAAATATCAGTCTGGATAGGGTTACAAAGTTATTTCAAAGGCTTTTGGACTCCACAAAGAACCACAGTGAGAGCCATTATCTCCAAATGGAAAATACTCTGCACATAATAGCAAACCTTCCCAGATTGGCTGACCTTCTGAAATTCCTCCAAAATCACAGCAACAGCTCATCCAGGAAGTCACAAAAGACCCAAAGACAACATTGAGAGAACTGCAGCTTCTCTTGCATCAATATAGGTCTCCACAATCTCAAAAACAATGGCCAAAACTGACATCCATGGATAAGTGATAAGGAGAAAACCACTGCTAACCTAGAAGAACTGAATTATATTTAAAGGACACCTACAGTTGAGGTCAAACGTTTACATACACCTTGCATAATCTGCAAAATGTTAATTATTTTACCAAAATAAGAGATCATACAAAATGCATGTTATTTTTTTACTGACCTAAATAGGATATTTCACATAAAACATGTTTACATAAAGTCCTCAAGAGGACTTTAAAAATGACCCCGTTCAAAAGTTCACAAGTCCCTTGTTTGTCCTGAGCAGTTAAACTGCCTGCTGTTCTTCAGAAAGATCCTTCAGGTCCTACAAATTCTTTAGATTTTCAGTGTGTTTTGTGTATGTGAACCCTTTTCAACAAGTCTGCATGATTTTGAGACCCATTTCTTCAAAATGAGAACAACTGAAGGACTCAATATGCAACATTACAGAAGGTTCAAACGCTCACCGACGCTTCAGAAGGAAACACGATGCATGGGAGCAAGGGGTACTGCACTTTTCAGAAAGTACAAAAGATATTTACGTTTCCCAGAAGACAAAATAAGTTACATTTACCCAAATATGGTTGTAAACGATCCCAGCTGAGGAAGAAGGGTCTTATCTAGCGAAACGATCGGTTATTTTCATTTTAAAAATACAGTTTAAATACTTTTTAATCTTAAACGCTCGTCTTGTCTTGCTCTGCCTCTGACAGTTAGGGTATGTCGAAAAACGTCAATTGTATTTTCTCCCTCAACTTTAATAATAATTTCAAAATCATCCTACATCGCTGCAGAAGTACTGACCCAGTCTTTGCAAAGTGAACATGCAAAGAAGATCAAACACCCTTAACAAAAAAGGTAAAACAGCGATATAGGACGATTTTGAAGTTGAGGAGAAAATACGATCTGAGTTTTTCGACATACCCTAACTGTCTTGAGCCAGAATACACAGAGTTCAGGGAGAGCAAGACAAGATAAATGTTTGACATTAAAAAGTATATAAATTGTATTATTTTTATGAAATAACCGATCGTTTCGGTAGATAAGACCCTTCTTCCTCGGCTGGGATCGTTTACAACCGCATTTGGGATCGTTTGAAGCTGCATTTAAACTGCATTTTGGAAGTTCAAACTCGGGGCACCATATCAGTACATTATATGAAGAAAAATTCTGAAATGTTTTCCTCAAAAAACACAATTTCTTTANGACTGAAGAAAGAAAGACATGAACATCTTGGATGACAAGGGGGTGAGTACATTATCTGTAAATCGTTGTTCTGGAAATGGACTTCTCCTTTAATACATTTTAGACCGACTGTCTTACTATATTTATGTAGAAAAACACTTTATGCAACATTTTTCTCTCTTGTTTATTATCATGGACATCCAAACCCAAAAAGTCCACCTCAGCATTTCCAATATAAATATTTCTTTACATAGCACATGAATGTCATACTGTAGCGCTTCAGTTGATGGTAAACACTGATTTTCACAGTATTTTGTTTTTCCATATTATGGAAGTCACTATCTACCATCGGCTCTTATCTGTCTAGCTTATCATATAAATCGCTGTCTGTTTTTGCAGCCAAAAGCAGCTCCCTGTCAACCAAACACTGTGGGTGATTTCCTAACTAAAACTAAGGAAAAAAGTGCTCTTTTTTCAGTTTTGAACAAGTTTTAAGAAAAAACTCCTTGCTAGAAACTTTGAGAACTACTAGTGGAAAGATAAAAATCGTTTTGAATACCTGAGGCCTGTGTAGACTTCTTTTTATGTTCATATAGTGCCCTCTGCTGGTTTGCTCCTATTATTAAACAGTCACATAAAAAAGAAAAACTACATTAGAAATGTATCACAAATATATATTTAATGGGATTTCTTATTTGATTGTTTTGTTCATTTTTCAGCATGTTTTTATGCTAAGCTAAATTAATTTTTTCTGATCCGAATTCATTACGAAAGTAAAAGAGTGGGTTTTGTCTATGTAACTGATAAATAGTAGACGTTTACTAGATTAAATATGCTATTATGTAAGTGCTGGCAAAAGAGCTCATGCGTGCCTGTATTGAATCCTCTCTTAATATTCATGAATATGAGTCATAGAGAGGCTTTGGCTGCTGCTAGTGTTCGTTGGGCCGACACAGGAGTAAATCTCAGTTCTCCAGCCATAACACCGCAATGACACAAAATACATTCTGTGCAAGGTACTAATCTTTCATGTGTCAAAAAGAACGCTTTAGCATACTTTTGAAAACGTACATATGATCGAGATAACATACTTTAAAAGAATACACTGAGTGTAATGTTAATGTTGAACTTAAAAAATGCTTTATGACCCACTTAAGTGGGACTTACTGCAAGTACAATTTTACACATACACTACCAGTCAAAAGTTTTTGAACAGTAAGATATTTAATGTTTCTAAAAAAAAAGTATTTTCTGCTCACCAAGCCTGCATTTATTTGATCCAAGTACAGCAAAAACAGTCAAATTTTGAAATGTTTTACTATTTAAAATAGCTGCTGTCTACCTAAATATATTTAAAAATGTAATTTTTTCTTGTGATCAAAGCTAAATTTTCAGCATCATTACTCCAGTCTTCAGTGTCACGTGATCTTTTAGAAATCAATCCAATATGCTGATTTGCTGTTCATTTCATAACATTTTTATGATCATTATTATCAATATTTAAAACAGTTCAGTACATTTTTACAGGATTCTTTGATGAATAGAAAGATCAAAAGATCAGCACTTATCTGAAATAAAAAACTGTTCCATAGTTCCATAATTACTTGTATTGTCTTTGAACTATGTTTAAAATATACTGACGAATGACAAGAATTTGTGTAAAATTTAATCTGATTTCTGTTAAAACTTGTATGTCATGTATTTAAATATATCATAATTACATATTAGTAAAGATGAAAGAAAAGACTTTTTCTATGTACACAAAAGGCCTATTTTTCTCTCAAATATTGTTCACAAATCTGTGTTAGTGAGCACTTCTCCTTTGCCGAGATAATCCACCTCACAGGTATGGCATATCAAGATGCTGATTAGACAGCATGATTATTGCACAGGTGTGCCTTAGGCTGGCCACAATAAAAGGCCACTCTAA
>JAHKKF010527497.1:2765-27499 GCA_019740295.1 Labeo calbasu | reverse complement strand
CAGAATTGTGACTATTTCTCAGACTCAACTTCACTTCTTGCAATTCTGACTTCATAACTCGCAATTACAAATTTATATTATGCAATTCTGACTTAATTTCTCAGAATTGCTTGCTTATATCTCACAATTCTGAGAAAGAAAAAGTCAGAATAGTGAGATATAAACTGAATTGCAAGAAAAAAGTTTTTAAAAAGTCACAATTATCTTTTTTGTTTTTTTTTCAGTGGCGGAAATTAGCTTCTATAGAAAACATTTCATTCAGTTCAGTTTTACAACTATGCTAAAGTGTACTTGTCTTTCACAAGGGTATTGGTGATTTTTCTGTCTTCTTCTCTCACTATGTCTTTTTTTTGTATCTGTTACAGCCTGGTTCCAACAAGGCAGAGAAGTTTGACTTTGTGAGTACATTGCAACATCTCCACCATGTAAACCATCTCAGGTGTCTGCTGCTATCTTGTTTGTTATAAATATTGATTTCTGTTTGTGGGTCAGATGATGGATTATCTGCAGAGAATGGCTGGCAGAGAATACGTTGGGTTCAGTAATGCCACGTGAGTTTCAAATATAACTTCATTACTTCTATGAAATTACACTCTCTTAGAGGTGAACCTTCAATTTGTTATCTTATATGTACTGGTGATAACTTTTTCTGTTAATAACAAATATCTGATGATATTTAAAGTTTCCAGTCAGAGAAAGAGACTGGTGACAGGAACTATGCAATTGGCTATTACCTCAAAGAGAAAAAAGTGAGTGCCTGTTTGGTCATTGTCATTTTCATAAACATATTGACTGGATTTGTATTGATTTCTCACTTGCTACTCTTCATTTAATCCTGTAGTGTTTTCCCAGGGGTGTTGACATGATGGCAGCCCTTGATTTTTACTTTCAGGTAAATCAGCTGTTATTCTGACACAGAATTGTCTTTATTAATGGTACTTGCTGTTATTGCTCATCCTATATCACTAAAATGTCTCTTTTTTCATTTCCAGCTGTGCTCTATTGAGGTGACATGTGAGTCTGGAAGCGTCATGGCGGCGACATTAGCTAATGGAGGGATCTGTCCAATCACAGGCGAGCGTGTGCTCAGTGCCGAGGCCGTCCGCAACACTCTCAGTCTCATGCACTCCTGTGGCATGTACGACTTCTCCGGCCAGTTTGCCTTTCACGTGAGTCAAACACACACAGCCGATTGATTGCTTGCTGAATTCCTCAGTCTGATAAAGTACACAGACACAGTGGACTTTACAGCTACATGAAACTATTTCAGCCATTTGCTTTAAACCCCAGTTAATTACTTAAAGGGGTCATCGGATGCAAACTTCACTTTTGCATGTTGTTTGAACATTAATGTGTGTTGGTAGTGTATGTACAAATCTACCCTATAATGATAAAAATCCATGCAGTAGTTTTTAATTAATCTGTAAAAATAATATCCCCTTTTTCAAATCAAGCCATTCTCAGATGCCTGTTGGTGTGGCATCACACTGACAGAGGCCGCTCCCATGATAGTTGATTGACATGAGCGTTTTACCTCAGATTAGCTGTAACAGTCCAACCTCCATCGTTCTGATGCCGGAGCAGGGATGTAAGTTAGACAGGAATATCTCAGATTGAGCGTTTGAGGTGTTGTGTTGCTGAATGTAATAATGAACATAGTGGTCGTCATTTACTCCTGACATCTGAGCCGCTGAAGATGCAGTGGAACGTTTGTTTGTGAAGGTAATGCGCCTCCTGATCTACATAAATGTGTGTATGTTTGCGCAAATCATTCGTGATCCAGCTTCACTTACAGCAGAAGTGAGTATAAGGGTTTTTTTTATGAATCTGTGTAATCACCTTTACTAATAACGTGCTAGTTAGCAAGTTTCGCAGCTAAACACGTAAATGCGGCTAAAGTAAACAATCTCTCAGAGCAGCACGTCACTCCACAGAAAGTAGAGAGGGGCGGGGCGAGCAGGGCTCATTTGCATTTAAAGGAACAATCCCTCAGAATTGGATGAATTTTGCAGAGCTGATTTTGACAAGGTAAAAAGGGTGTTGTTTTACACAACCATTGAAAATTTTTAACCAAAGTATATTGTAAACTTTTCATTAAGACCCTAAAGAATCATATCAAGTTGTGGAAAATGGGCATCCGATGACCCTTTAAATAAAATCACTGTTATTATATGCGTTTCTCTTTCTCAGGTGGGTTTGCCTGCTAAGTCTGGGGTGTCTGGTGCCGTGCTGCTCGTGGTTCCTAATATCATGGGGGTGATGTGCTGGTCTCCAGCTCTTGACCGTGTTGGCAATAGCATTCGAGGCATCCACTTCTGTCAGGTACTTTGCTTTTGTCTTTCTCTTTCTATTTCTTTATTTTTCTCTGAGACCTTTAACTGAATTTGCTTGTCTTTTAGGAGCTAGTCTCTCTCTTTAACTTCCACAACTATGACAATCTGAGACACTTTGCGAAGAAGTTAGACCCTCGCAGACAGTCAGGCCACGAGAGGGTGAGACCACAGACCACATTTACTATTTTAGTCACACAGTGCTAACAAATTAAAACTAAAAGCAAGTTATGATCAATCATTATATATATAATATTATAGAACAAGTCTGTGGTGGATCTGATGTTTGCTGCTTACAGTGGTGATGTTTCAGCACTCAGGAGGTACAAATTTTCTTATTTTTAATTGCAAATAAAAATACATTCAAACATAAAGATAAAGATATTAATTTTTTTTCTCAGAATCGCTCTTTCTGCAATCAATATGGAATTGACTGACTATGACACACGTACTGCTCTTCATGTGGCATCAGCAGAAGGTAATAAGGCCTTTTTTTTTGTTGTATCTACATGACAGTTTAAAAGTTTACAGTTAGAAATGAACTTTTATTCAGCAAGGATGCATTAAATTGATCAAAAGTGACAGAAAAGACATTTACAATGTTACAAAAGAGTTCTATTTTAAATAAACACTGTTCTTTTAAAGTTTCTATTCACCAAAGAATCCTGAAAGAAAGTTTTACACAGTTTCCACAAAAATATTAAGCAGGATCATGTGACACTGAAGACAAAATGCATACAAAATGCATCAATTACATAAAATATTTTAAAATAGAAAAGTTATTTTAAATTGTAACAATAATTCACAATATTACCTGTATTTTTGATTAAAAGACTTTCTTTTAAGAACTCCAAAGAAAAAAACTCATGTAAAAAAACAGATGTACAACTTGATCAAAATTTAACTTTTTTTGCAGACCTGTGGTTTGAAATATAATCTGCTATTTTTTTTTGTAATTTTGTAAATCATACTAATATTCTGATTTATTACTTTTACCTTCAGTGTTGGAAACAGTTGTGCTGCTTAATATTTTTTGGGAATTGGTGATTCTTTTTTCAGGATCCTTTGATGAATAAGTTAAAAAGAACAACATTTATTTAAAATAGAAATCTTTTCTAACAAGTCTTTACTCTTACGTTTTATCAATTTAGCATATCCTTGGTGAATAAAAGTATTAATTTCTTGCAAAAAAAGAAAGAATAAAAATGTACAAACTTTTAAATGGTAGTTTATATTGTTACAAAAGATAAAATAAATGCTGTTCTTTTTAATTTTTTATTTATTAAAGAATCCTGAAAAAGTATCACAGGTTCCAAAAAATATTAAGTTTCCGATATAAAATCAGCATATTAGAATGTCACTAAAAACTGGAGTAATGATCCTAGATATTCAGCTTTGCATCACAGGAATAAATTACATTTTAAAATATATTCACGTAGAAAACAGTTATTTTACATTGAAACAATATTTCACAATATCACTGTTTTTTTCTGTATTTTTGACCAAATAAATGCAGCCTTGATAAGCATAAGAATCTTCTTTAAAAAAAAAAAATCTTACTGATCCCAAACTTTTAAACATTATGAAGGCAAAAAAGTACAATTTAAAAAAAAAACCTTAAGTCTCTTGCCATCGTCCCGACCCTCAAGTCATTACATTACATTTCTAGTTACATTCTAATAATTTTGTTGATTTATTAATGGGTCTCTAAAACTCTGATTTCAGGGCACTTGGATGCAGTCAAGTTTTTAACACATACCTGCAAAGTCAACCCTAATGCTAAAGACAGGTACGGCAGAACTCCCCTCCAGTGCACTTTTGTTCTCTGTTTTTGTTTCATTTATTTAAAACACATCTGTTCTTCAGATGGGGGAACACACCTCTCGATGACGCTATGCAGTTTGGGAACACCGCCGTGGTCAAGATACTACAAGAGTATCAAAGCATTTACACACACACATTAATGCCAGAGGAGCTCAGCACAGACACCTGTCCAAACTCCACCATGGACGCAGAGGAACTGCAAAGCATGGAGACACTGGAGAGTTTAGTATGAATGAGAACTACCATCAAAATCTCAAACTTCAGTCTCTCATGATTTCAGGGAAGCATGTGGGTGTAAGGACATGCTGAGCAGGTGTGTGTTACAGAGATGCTTCAAACCAAAGCTCTGCTGTATGTAGACCTCAGCTAGCTTCTGTTGATGGTTTAAGATCCTTAAACTGTAGTCTCTCAGACCTCTGTTCAGTGTACTGTGGGAGTATGAATGTCATTTCTGATACAGCTCCTCAAGGACAGTTTGGTTTGTGCTTGGACCAATTTAGAAATGCAGAAGCTTCCTTTCCCTCCATATTTATCACAGCAGAAGTATTTTTATGTAACCTTAGTAACTAGGAGACAGATTCACAAAACTTTCTTCAGATTAAAATTCTCAACTGCTATTTTCTTCTTAGTTACCAACTGTATTCTGTAATATTTAAGAACAATCTTAGGAAAAGATATTCTTATGACAAAACATAAGAATTAAAATTCTTGAAAAGAATGTTGTTAAATATGTAGACAAATCCCTAATATTTGACTTTTATAAAACATTAATAGATGGATAAATACACTACCAGTCAAAAGTTTTTGAACAGTACGATTTTTAATGTTTTTAAAATGGACACTTCTGCTCACCAAACCTGCATTTATTTGATCCGAAGTACAGCAAAAACAGTAAAATTTTTTAATATTTTTACTATTTAAAATAACTGTTTCCTATTTGAATATATTTTAAAATGTAATTTATTTAGTGATTTCAAAGCTGATTTTTTAGCATCATTACTCTAGTCATAGTCCTTTAGAAATCATTCTAATATTCTGTTTTGCTGCACAAAAAACTATTATTATTATGTTGAAAACAGCTGAGTAGATTTTTTCAGGTTTTTTTGTTAAATGGAAAGTTCAAAAGAACAGCATTTATCTGAAATAGAAATCTTTTGTAACATAAATGTCTTTATCATCACTTTTGCTTAATTTAAGCATCCTTGCTAAATAAAAGTATTAATTTCGATAATAATTAGAATGATTTCTACAGGATTATGTGACACTGAAGACTGGAGTAATGATTTTGAAAATTTAGCTTTGATCACAGGAATAAATTACATTTTAAAATATATATAACAGAAAAGAGTTATTTTAAATAGTAAAAATATTTCAAAATTTTACTGTGTTTGCTGTACTTTGGTGAGCAGAAGAGACTTCTTTTAAAAGCATTAAAAAACTTTTGACTGGTAGTGTATATATTAAGATAATATAAAGAAGTTTTCAAATTGTTGTATTATATAAGGCAACCATGAGCAAACTAGTACAGTCAGAAAATATAAAAGCCTGACATTTTACTTTTAAGTGAAGTTGCTCCTGAAGATGTTCTAAAGAAAACATTTGAGAACTTTTAAGAACTTTTCTTGACTTCTTTCATAGGAAGATTTTCGTGAATCCACTTCTAGTTTACGAAGTACACAGTTATTGTAAAATTAGCAAGGTATCTATAAAGAAAAGCATGCATGCACATTAAAAAGTAGTTTATTTATAAAAGTATTTATAACCATACTGGAAATGTCATTATGTCATTTAGGTTAGCAAGCCAGTAGTCTTTTGTAGAATTGTAGCCCGGTTGACAAAGCTTTCCATGTCATTTAGGTTACTGATCATTTTTGGCTAAACATTATGAGGAGGTATTTGTATATTTGTACTATTTTTAAGATGTTTGAATCCCTTAAGCTTGTTAATAAATATTTTTGTAAGTTATTTCATAATTTAAAAGACATTTTAATGTAGGGCACAAAAGCTTTAACTGAACCCTCTTGGAAAGGATCTGTTGCATGTTTTGCAAGAAATGAATGTATTTCAAACGTGGTGTGTGGACACACTTTATTGCTGGATACAAAACTGGAAGTTTTGAAATTAAAAATGAAAGCTAAGATGTAAGTGTAAGATGTAAATTGATTAAGAGCAAGGTGGGTAATGAGATGAAAAAAATAGACGTATAAACTGTAAATAAAGAAAATCACTGGTAAAGAGTGTCTTTTTTTATTGAAAAAATCTGTATAACTGTACTTGGGCACAGATGTAAAATGAGAAATGATTTTTAAGCATAATCAAGTATTCTTATGTGCATGTATGGATTCATTAGTTTCATCATCTCACGAATAGTAAACAGTGAGGATGTGTTCACCAGCTAAATGGACAAATCTTGCTCGAATCTGGTTTAATGGCAGTACAAAAACGGCTATGTTCCCACTGACTTTTCATAAGGCCCCTACTTCTCCTTCTCTATCCATTAAGAGGCATGTAGCATCCATGTGTGAATAACCAAGAGTCACTAAAGCCCTGGTGGGATCTCCAATCCAGAGTGTGTGAGTAACTCCCCATCCCAGAGTGCAAACGCAGGACAGATGGGTGAACGAAACTGCGTTTTTATCGTGTGCACCACTTCAGCTTTCTGGGTGTCGACCAGACTGAGCCGTCCAGCCTCGTAGTCTAGCAAGAGCCCGACCTGATCGGGTTTCCCCACCAACGGCACCGGGACCTGCTTGCCAGTGGTCATAGCAAACCATTTTCTCTGGACATACGCAAACACCCAAGAACTGGAATTGGTGCCCACGCATTCGTCACGTGATGTTGACACCTCGGCCACGCCCACCCGGAATTCATGGGACTTTTTAACCGTGACCTCCCAGTAGTGCCGTCCAGAGTCAATGTGGGTGTCTGCGAGAACCACAGCCCACTCCCGGAATCGGAGAGGGGTGTCCTGCACGAGAGAGGGGTCCACACCAAGCATTCGATAGATCACACCTGTATCCTTCTTAAAAAGGTCCAGGCTGCTGTGGGCTGTCCGCTCATCAAGCTTAAACTGCAAATCTGTTATAAATAAATAAATAATAATAATTCAAATGGTGGTTATTATAGTGAGAAACTATTTCTGGTTTACCAAGTTTCACAAAACATTTTGGATGAATATTATAACACAAGTTAACCAGTGTTTTGAGAGTAAAAATTTCCTGATAATTTACATATCATCATGTCATCCAAGATTTTCAAATCTTTCTTTCTTTAGTCGCAAAGAAATTACGTTTTTCAGGAAAACATTCCAGGATTTTTCTCCATATACTGGACTTTAATGGGGGTCAATGGGCTGAAGGTCCAACTTGCAGTTTCAATGCGGCTTTAAAGGGCTCTACACGATGCCAGGCGAGGAATAAGAGTCTTATCTAGCGAAACGATCATTTTCTTAAAAAACAAGAAAACTGGTTCTGCCACTGGTTCCGTGATGTGCATGTGCAAACTGATGCATTACATAATCACACTGGAAACGTCATGTGCAGTTAGTTCTTTGTCTGTGCACTTTGGTTCAAAAAGGTAGGGTAGGGTGAAAAACTTCATCTCATTTTCTCCTCTAACTTCAAAATCACCCGACATCATTGTTTTACCTTGTTTTTTGTAAAGGGCGTTTGACTTTCTTTGCTCATTCGCTTTGCAAACACTGGGTCGGTACCTCTGCCTATGTCATTTGTTAATTTACTCATAATTTACTCTTTTTTTTTTTTTTTTTTAAATCAAAAGCTGTAAATGTTAACATTAGTTAATGCACTGTGAACTAGAACTGCTTTAACATTAATGAATGGGACCGCATTGTAAATTGTAAATAATCATCATCATCATCATCATTAATTTAAATTAGTTATCACATTCAATCAATGCCATAATTTATTTGAAACACATTTCATACTAAGTATACCTCAAATCCACTAACATAATTATCGACGTATAACTTAATATTATAATTAATTAATTATTATTAATTTATTGTAATTTCTTAATATCATGCCTAAAATACTACTATTAATAAGGACTGTATGATTGTGTATAATACCAGTCTTTAAATGCAAGATATTTAAAGTGTAGCTGCAGTATACTTGCAAAAGTTCCAATTTACCATAATCAAAATACTTAAGTATATCTTTAGTTGGACTTCAGCACTACTTCTGCACAGTTAAAGTGCATTAAACACAAATTTGTGATTATGGACCACAAAACCAGTCACAAGGGTAATTTTTTTAAATTGAGATTTATACAACATCTGAAAGTTGAATAAATAGGCTTTCCATTGATGTATGGTTTGTTAGGATAGGACAATATTTTGTCGAGTAACAACTATTTGAAAATCTGGAATCTGAGAGTGCCAAAAAAAAAAAAAAAAAACTGAGAAAAATCGCCTTTAAAGTTGTCCACATTAAGTTCTTAGCAATGCATATTACTAATAAGAAATTAAGTTTTGATATATTTGCAGTAGGAAATGTACAAAATATCTTCATGGAACATCATCTTTACTTAATATCCTAATGCTTTTGGCATAAAAGAAAAATCTATAAATCTGTTTTGACCCATACAATGTAGTGCTGGCTATTGCTACAAATATACCCGTGCTACTTATGACTGGTTTTGTGGTCCAGGGTCACATTTAGTTGTCCCAATTTAGAATACTTTAAGTATACCAGTTTAGTGTACCAAAACAAGTTTTATTACGCACATAAATAAGTAAATGTATTTGTAGTATACTTCGCACAAAATAAATGTATTTCAAATACTTTTTTTTTTTTCACTGAGGGCAGTGGTCGACTGGCTGGTTTTCAGAGGTTTGGGAAAATCAGTTGCTCAGACTGGGAGATTAAACCCATTAAGACCAGAAAAAAATTTTAGGCTGGTTTTGTGTTTTTGTTACCTAGTACCAAAGTATTACAGATTTAAGCTATTGTAGTACTGTTTTGTAAAGTTTATTAAAAAAAATTACAGACACATTCTGAAAGCTTATAATTGTATGAAGGAGATATCATATTAATAAATAATTAACCACCACAATCTGTAATAGCTAATAGCTGTACGTGATATTTTGCTGGTTTCATGAAGAACTGTAAGTTACTTTGGGAACAAATAAAAAAAGTGACTCTCTTTAAGTACTGATGTGCGAGAACATAATATTCCCGTTGGCCATTTATCGAGATCACGATGATGCGGCCACGTCACACTGAGGTAACAGCGACATTTGCACTGATATTTACACTGACCCGTGCTGCCATCCCGAGCCTTTATTCTTAGCTCGTGCCAATACACTGGTATCTCAGCTCAGACACGTGACACTATCGCATGCTGTCTACAACAGAATTGAGATCTCCGTGCTCTGCATTTCACATTATTCAGTTTCTGTACAATAGTGGGTGATAATAATTAATAAAAGTGAGTTGTCTGGCGTGAAATTATAGCCTGAAATGTTATTTCAATTCCTCTGACCTCCCGGGTTGCCTGCGGTGGGAAGAAGGCATGCGTTTACTCACTGTTTCCTCCACTGGCAATAATATACCATCTCCGAGCTGTGAGAGTTCTTCCACGGCCGTGACCGAGTACGGTGCCTAAAGATCTGCCTGTTAAACGGCAAAAGAGTGACATGCCCGAGGACATCGCCATGTTGTCCCATTTATGGTGGATTTTGCTTCAGTTTCAGTCGTAAGGTTGCGCTGTCCAAATGCTTGCGCGCTGCTGCCCCCTACTGTAAAAAAAACAAAAACAAAAAGCGCCGCGGAGCTGGAAACATCTTGGAAAAAAGGCTTTTTACACAAATTTTGTATGTATGCAAACTGTATAATGTCCAAGATACACATTTCTAGTAATTGTGCGGTTAATTCTCATATTGTATTTTCATAAAGTTTTGAAATATTTGTCAATTTGTCCCTCAATTTGTCACTACTGAAACATGGTAACATTTAATTTATTTAATAAGGGCCTATTAAGATTTTGCTTACATCTACCTTGTAAATATATTGTTTGCTATTTTATTAAACAGTTTTTAGAGGTAAATCACTATTTCAAGTGTAATTTATGAGATTTGTTGTATTTTGGAACTATTTTTTCTTTGGAAAAGGCAAAAAGTTGATCATACTGATTTCAAAGTTAAGGATTTGTTAGTTTGAACATACAATGAACCAAACACTTTCATAACATCTTAGCTGATAATTCAGTATACTTTTTGACAAAACATCTCATGTTTCCATTGTGTCTGCATATTTTCGGTAGTGACAATAATGTTTTGGTAGCAACCATATCAAATTGCAGAATTTCACCTCACATACTAAAACACTACAAAAACATACTAAAATACTTAAAATGTACTAAAATTGTGTTCATTTCCCCCAAATAATGGATTATGTGTTCCCTTTTTGTCATTACAGAAACAATTATGACATGTTTCGGTTGAGACTGTTACGGTAGTGACAATTTTAGATACTTCTGAAGTTAGCTCAAAGATGCTAATCAGCACATGGTTAGCTAGCACAGTTCTGAACAGTTGTACACATATAAACACTAAATGTTACACTAAAAGTGTGCTTAATTGCAGAAAAAAGGTGTTTAGTAGTGATGTTACTTAAAGTTACACACAGATTTTCAGATTTTGCACACATTTACCTCAAAATTATGGGGCCTTGTAGCTATAAAAGAGAGAGGGACACATGAATATTTCCTGATCATAAATGTAGGGGTGTAGTTAAAATCAGTCTCGGCCAATGGACTAAAACATGCACTGTTTCGGTAGTGACATGAAAATGCAAGACACTTTTTTTTTATATAAAGTCTCAAGAATTCACAAAGAAACACAAAATATTTTTTTGAACTTCACTTTTTTTTACAAAATCAAAAACATATTTTTAAAAACAACAGAATAAAATGCAAAAAAGTATTTAAATAACATAAGTTGAAATTTATGGGTTAGAATTCGGCATTTAATTGAAAGTACCTACCAAATGATGATTTTATAAATATTAAGCTTACTGATATTTTAAATATTACTGTGGGTTTCGATAGATAATAGAACGATCTTAGTAAATATCTAAGATTTGAATACTTAAATGCTTTTTAAATGTGTTTTTTGGTTGTGGGAATTCAGTAGAATGGCCCGTATATGAAAAAATTGGGAGAAAATGACCAAATTTAATGTTTTATTACCAAGAGTTTGGCAGTCAGACATACATAATGCGTCAAAATCATCTGTGTAATTTGAACTCTTTATTTAAAATTCACTAATAAAAGTATAGGGATGGATTAAAAACAGGGTGATTCAATGGAAAATGTGTTGTTTGTTGGATGTCTAAACACAATAAATAAAATGAATAAAAAGTAATATAAGAATCTACCTGAAATGAATCAGCTAGTAATGATTATTGTTCTGTTTGGCACTAAAAAACAATCCATCTAATTAAATGTAATGATAGTCATAAATACTATACTACCAAATAGCAATAATAAAATAGCAAAGATTAAAATAAATACACTGAAAACTAATACACACTATCTGTATGCTTTCCTTTTCTCATTTCTTGTGTCTGTTAATACATTTGTAAAAAGTTTAAATATAAGAAACTAGCAAACACTACTAATACTGTCTCATTTGAGTGTCTCAAAGGGTTTCAAAAAGTCACCCAGACTTACTGTCTGCATTTCATACAACAATTCATACAAAAGAGAAAAGTGACCTATATTATATGTTCACTCAGAGCCCTACGAGGGTGAACTTAACTGTAATGAACATAATCCAATTGTGAATCATGGCATGATATGTGCTTTAGTGAATAAGTATGAGTATTAGTCATTATTCTTTTTTAGGAGTGGCAAAAAACAGAACAAATGCACCAAACTAAACTTAATTTGTGCCATTCGACATTACGGCTTCTGAAACAAGCAATGAGAGAATATTTACCTTCTTTTCAGACTAAGAAATAAATATCCTAAACCATCAAACAAAAAACAACTACACGATCTACTAGTCAGCAAAATCCTGATCAATTCATTTTCAATGGCTATGAATATTCACAATTATTGAGGACTGCTGTGAAAAAAATATCTCCTGATGCTTGTTTGTACTTTAGGTAGTTTAGAAAACTTTAGAATATCCTGGTACTTGTAGATTTCTGGTCATGCCAAACCAGTGGATCAATATTACCTGTACATCAGTTTTTCCTGGATTGGAGGACTCTGGGGCCGCAGTCATGTTCATCCAGAGTTCACAGTGATAGCCACAAATCCTCTACAGTAAAACCATATAAAATATCCAATCGCAGTTATTGCTATCCTCTTCTCATCTCTCCTCGTCTACCTAAGTCTCAGTGTTTATAGAATAAGGCGATAGAGGACCCAAAGGCCGAAGGTCAACCAGTGGCTTGTCCAGCTGAGCTGTGTCCATTTTTCAATGGTGTGGCTGGCCATGCCGTCCTATGGACAAAAGAAAATCATTTATTTCATGTAACAAATATGAATAATAATAACTTGAATAACTTGCACAGAAGGCCAGGGTCAAAGGATTTCAGGAGAAGTAATTTGTACCTCATCAGAATCTGTGTCATCTGTGCTGGAGCCAAAAATTGAACCCAGGTATGTTAAATGTAGTACTGCTAACATGCTAAACGTCCCATTAATTACATATACCCACAATTCCTGGAGAAAAAATGGGAAAAATTAACATTTTTAAAGAATTTGTAACTTCTGAATATCAAAATAAAATAGTAAAAAAACAGTGTAAAATTTGAAGTGGCAATATAATGTAATATGTGACCCTGGACCACAAAACCAGTCTTACATAGCATGGGTATATTTGTAGAAATAGCCAAAAATACATTGTATGGGTCAAAATTATTGATTTTTGTGCCAAAAATCATTAGGATATTAAGTAAAGATCATGTTCCATTAAGAAATTTTGTGAATTTCTTACCATGAATTTATCAAAACTTAATTTTTGATTAGTAATATGCACTGCTGTGAACTTCATTTGAACAACTTTGAAGGCAATTTTCTAAATATTTTGAGTTTTTTGCACCCTCAGATTTCAGATGATGTGTAAATCTCAATTTTAAAAAAAATTGACCCTTATGACTGGTTTTGTGGTCCAGGGTCACATATAATATAATATAATGCTTTTTTGGCAAAGATATTCACACAAGTGCTTTTATAGCCATAATGACGCATACAACACCTTTTTATGTCTGTGTTTGCAGTCAGATGGGCATCTCTTGGAAAGGACACATGCATTTAAAAGGACTGACAATCTTTTCCTAAGCACTAAAACACAATAAAGGCACAGTCCATTAAACACACAACCAAGCTGAAAGAAAATCAATACTGTAAAAAGATGCATTTGCCAGCTGAACCGCTAAACCTAACTCTTTTGAGCTGATTAAAACATTTTATAGATTTATTAGATACTGTGGTAACTGAAAACACAGTGAATTCAGAAATAATATGTTTAGCCAAAGCAAATATACTCACCGTGTTCAATATATGTTATGAAGCCTAGTGTAAATAACACTGCCCCAATGTGGAAGCTTAGACCCTGTGGGTACAGAAATTCAATATTGTATTTATGCCTGAAAAAGAACGCAATCAATTCAAATGAAATTATTAATAAAATGGCAAATGAACAATAAGCCAAAATGCACTCACATGTAGCAGAGCGCTCGCTGTGTACGTTAAGATAATGGCTGTGAAGCTCCCATATCTGAGAGCCTTCCTAAACACATCTAAAAAAAGGAGGAGAAAAGGCCTGCTCTAAATAAAATGTTAAAAAACATATTTAACTAATTTCAAAGTGCATTAAAACCAATATGCAAGTATGTGCATTAGAACTGTTACTTAAAAACACATACAGGTGTTAAGCCAGCGGGACATGGGCAGGTTCCAGGAAGTGACCACTTCAACCATAGACCTGGGAAACTCTACATTTAGTGGCTTTGCTATTGTCAAGTCCCTGAAAAAACAAAAACAAAAATTGTATTAAAAAAAGAGTGATTAAGAGAAGAAATGAGGGATGACGATGAAATATTGATCAAATCTGGTTATGCTAGGCATGTTTGTCATGTTCAGTGGCATTTGTGCTACAGGGAAATCCTCAGTTTAATTTCTGACACTGACATAATGTGAATCTGTATAGTTTATACAAACCACTTAAGATTGTCCTTCTCCTCTGTGAAACCAGCACCTGCCAATGTGGTGGTCGTTTCACCAAGGTAACTCACAAAGTAATTACTGAAATGGAAGGACAGGGTGTTCTCATATGCCTGTAGCCACCTGATGAAGAGAATCACAAAGCTGAAGGTTTTCACAGATCAGAGAGACATGAAACTATTGAGATTTAACAATAAAGACTGCATTGCCTACCTTTTAATAGAGCCCCTGCATTGAAACACAAAATGAAAAGCATTATTAAGCTCAATCCAAATGATATATTTTATAAATGGGCAAAGCAAAAATAAAAGTGAATTTATATAGAATTCTTGAACCCAGTAGAATTCATTGTTTTGATTCTTTTTTACAAATAGATCATCTTTCTTCTGTATCAAAAATACAGAAAAAAGTAACATTATGGAATATTACTGCAATTTAAAATAACAGCTTTCTATTAAATATACTTTAAAATATAATGTACTTCTGTGATGCAAAGATGAATTTTCACCAGCCATTACTCCAGTCTTCAGTGTCACATGATCCGTCAGAAATCATTCTAATATGCTGATTTATAATCAATGTTGGAAGCAGTTAAGCAGTGCTGCTTAATATTTTTTTGGAACCTGTGATACTTTTTTCAGGATTTTTGGATGAATAAAAGTTCAAAAGAACAGAATTTCTTTACTATCTCTTTTTATCAATTTAACACATCCTTGCTAAACAAAGGTATTAATTTCTTTCAAACAACGAAAGAATACTAAAGTAAAAATTTTCTGACCCCAAACTTTGAGCTGTAGTCTATATTGTTACAAAAGATTTGTATTTTAAATAAATGCTGTTCTTTTTAACGTTTTATTTATCAAAGAATCCTGAAAAAAGTATCGCAGGTTCCAAAAAAAAAATTAAGCAGCACAACTGTTTATAACATTGATAATAAATCAACATATCAGAATGATTTCTGAAGGATCATTTGACATTGAAGACTGGAGTAATGATACTGAAAATTCAACTTTGCATCAGAGGAATAAATTCTAATTTAAAGTATATTATTTCCTATTTTAAATTGTGATAATATTTTACAATATTACTGCTTTTTCTGCATTTTTAATCAAATAAACACACCCTTGATGAGCAGGAAGACTTCTTTAAAAAACATTAAAAAATCTTACTGATTTCAAACTTTTGATCAGCAGTGTATGGTTTTACTAAGCCACAGATAGCAACACAACAACTAACATTATAATATTAAAAATATACTTAATTTAAGTATAACAATAAATAATAAGTACATATAGCAGATGTTTTATGCTTGTATGAATTTGTCTTCATTCCACATGATTAAAATGTATAAATGTATGCATAATATAAGTAGGACAATACCTCATCTTTCGCTTTTTGCTAGGAAAAAATATGGAAACACATCAGTCAAAATGAATGAAAAACGAAGCCACAGATAACAACACAACAATACACAGTAATATTTTTGATATTAGAAGTAGAAGAATCAATCCATACTTTACACCTCGTTGTTTACTGAAAAACATCATTTTACTCAACTCAAACTTACGGATACTCACTTGCGGAGCAGCTTGTCTCCAAAGACCGGGATGAAATAGGGAAAAAGATAGGGTGCAATACAGTTGGAAATAACCAGACAGATCTGGCTCTTCACACAACTGAAGACTGACTTCAAAAACCAGGAGACACTCTGTGAAAAAGATCATATAGTTAAAGTCAAGTGCTTGTGGAAGCAGCTGTAATGCTCTAAAACCCTTTTAATTCTAATTTGTATTAGAATGAAAATTAGCAAATGTGACACTCACAAGTTTTCGACTCTCTACCGCATCCATGTAGCTACTGAAGCTGATCCAAGGTCCAAAGATGACCGTACCCACAAAGTAAATGTAGCCCATAAACTCCACCGGAGAGGGAAATTTCTCCACTATGCCTTTGTCCAAATCAAAGGCAAGAGAAACCGCCTTCATGGCAACTACCATCTGGGAACCTACATGACCACAACAATGAATTCATTTTAAATTTACTCACAGTCCAGTATAAGAAACATCTATACAGCCCTGGTCTAATGGTTCATGATGTCAGGTAATATCAAACAACATCAAAGACTGACCTCTCATTTTATGCCATGTTGTTGTATCCATCATATGCAGCTCTCTGAAACAGAAAGAACACAATCGTAACAACACATCTCTGACTCACCAGGTCCTACATCCTATTATAACAAAAATATCATATTAAAAATATAACTTAAAGAGATGTATAGTGAGTAAAGTCTGTTCTATTAAACTTTCTATTCAAAGAAAACTGAAAAAAAATCTATCATTTATTCCACAAAACTATAAAGCAGCACAACTGTTTTCAACACTGATAATGTATATATATTCCCATTGTACTTAAATATACACCTTGACTTCATTGTACTACCTGTATTGCGCAAAAATGAGGAAACAGATGAGCATGAGAGGATGTATCCACATACCCCAGAAGGAGGTAGATGAGAATAGTGATGGACAGGAAGGGTCCACGGCTGCTTGAATGGCGACACAGGAAGAGGATGAGGTAGCAGAGGAGGCTGAGAAGCACCACCCAAACCATGTGCAGCTCGAAGAACAGGTAAAGAGTATAAAAACCACCTGCCACTGTACTCAGGTGTTTCAAAAAAGAGGGCAGACCTGAGAGAAGAAATACAGTTTTTTTTTAACTTTAGTAATAGGAGAAGTTCCTACAAATATGACAATTCTATCATTGTTTTCTCGTGGTGATGTTTTTTTCTTCTTTCCATGCAACACAAAAGAAGTTATTTATAGCAGAATGTCCAAAGTGATTTATCACACAAGTGAACAGCGATCTCAGCTGTCAAGCAAGATGTTCCTCACACAAAGCTATCATATTGCTTCAAAAGACTTGACCGACTTGCTGCTTTTATAGTATTTTTGTCCTTTTTGGTGGTTAAAAACATCAAGTGTTTGGAATGATATGAGGGAGAGTAAGTAATTTTTATTTTAGAGGAACTTCTTTATTTGCATTAAAATATTACAGTACATGTGTCATGTGTTGTATAAACCCTCTTACCCAATCTCCACAACAGCCTACACATCAGGCAGATGAGTAACAGCTGCCATACTTGTTCCAAACCATGTTGGACAGTCGGAAGCAAGCAACCAGATCCCAGTTCCTGGAAGAACTGCTGTTTGCTAAGAGCACCCATTGCTTTAACTATTAGACACTGAGAAAAAAAAAATACATAATTAGATGTTGTACCCTAAAAAAGCAAATCAATAATGTCAGGGTATTTGGTCTAAAAAAATGACAGATGCTGTGGACAAGCCTCAAAGGTAAAGATAACATCAAGGCTGAATTGAGGTCAGAACATAGTTTATGTAAAATTAATCTCAGGGTTAATACTGAATCCCAAAACACGTATATGTGATGAATTCCATAACATGAATCTATTCTCGTCAGGAACAAAAAAAAGAAAATGCGAAAATCCTCCTTGTTGGTACTCTGAATATATTTGTTATGCTACCTAAATGCTGTGCTGTGTAAATGTTCAATATCCAAATAATCTTACCTCTGCAAGATGTCAAATACCCTCACACCGCAATGCAGACAGCATGCACAGTCTAAACGGCCGAGATGTAAGCTATTTGTAATATCGACGACAGGTGTTGTATCCTCTAAATGAGAATTATAATAGCTAAAATGTGCAATTCGTTACAGAGCGCGACAGCGGAGGACGAGGATGAGCGCTTCACCCCCCACTATCAACTCAGAAAGCGATGAACCGCAGTAGGAATACGTCTGTGGGTCTCTAAAATATCAGGTTTTGTACACATTCTTCTATCTTATTTAGTTACATTTTAATTTACAATAAATATATATACTTCTCGTCTAAGTTCTAATCTAAATATGGAGAATTATGTCGCGCTTCCAGCACAATCGGTCCAGATGATGCTGGCAATACGCCTGATGGCTGATTCCCATTGATGCTGTCCGTCGTTCATGATTACAGCCCAAAGGGACATCCGATAACCAATCATCTTCCTGCGCATAAGTGGCTGAACCAATCATATGAAAGGATCGGAACAAAAAGGCGGAGCTTGTGGTCTCAAGCTTTGATAACCTGGATGCAATGTATTGAAATATATATTCAAAATATTTGGAAATGTAATAAATATTCTAAATATAAGGATTAAGAATATTTTTAGTTTTAAAACTGTGTTATTAAATATACATTTAGTTTTAATTTACTTCTGGCGTAATCTCTTACTTTTTGTGTTGTTTTGTGAGCGTTCCAATGTAATGAACACAATGAAAATGCAATTTAATCATATCAATCTACATATGTTTCGTATATAAACGCTCTGTTTATATAGATTGGACTTTTATTTTGGAAAATTGGTGAGGCGGAAGTAAGGAATCAAATATTAAAATCGGAACTTTTTGTTGTGAATTTTGTCTGCTTGTTAAGCAGCTATTAAAAATTATCTTAGGAAATCATTTTTACGTTTGTTACGTTTTTTCTAAACAGAAAGGTAAAAGAGCACAGGTAGTTAATAATTGTTGGTCGTAACGACATAGACGGGATCTGTCAGACACACTGCATTCATTCAGTGGGTTGGCAGCTTGCAGAGCTATTAAACAGAAGGTCTGAACTTTAGGAAAAATACGCAATTCATAACTCCTTCAATTACAAGTTGTATGATGGCAGGTTTGCTCTCTACGCAATATAATTCAACACTGAGCAAATTAAAACTGTTAAGGTGTAACCCTGCACTGTCAGTTCTAACGAGCTCTCAGCGTAAATACAGCAGCAAGGATGGAGCTGGGTTTGAGTATTTACACAAAAGTGTCGTCCCGACCATGCACTACCAGAAGAGTTTACCAAGGTAGGAGAATTACAAAGAATCACACATATGACACATAACGTCATAGAATTCATTTTGCTGTACTTCGATATTGATTTTTTTGACGTTGAATTCGATTTTAGCTGGAAACACTATCAATATTTTTTTGTCTACGACATTTTAGGTCATATTAGTGAATGTAGGTGAAAGTGCAAAGTCTACGCTTAGGTTGCAAGGGGGATGGGGACACGGTGTTACACGTAAATATGCCCCCCTTGCCTCAATTTTAGTTCCCTCAGTATTGGTCTTAAAGTGCTAAAGTGTATAGAGGTAGACTTGCATTCAGAGAAAATAAAATAATATCCTATGTACTCTGATTGTCTTGGGCTTGTGATGCTGTATATCACCACCTAAAATGTTTTTGAAAAAATGTCAGAATGTGATACATTTTTTCAGGGTTGTTTGATAAAGGTAACATTCAAAAGAACAGCATTTTATTTGAAACAAACATCTTTAGTATTGTTATAAATGTATTTACTGTTGCTTTTGATCAATTTAATGCATCTTTGCTGAATAAAACAATTCATTTCTTTAAAAAATACATAAAAATCTTACTGACCCCAAACTATTGAATGGTAGTGTACATACACAAAACATTTTTGATATCATTATTTAAATAAAAGCAGTAAATAAAGTAAAATATTTCACAATAAATTGATTGAAATAGTACATTACAAAACATTATACATACTGTTATTATAATATTATAATATTGTTTGTGTAAAAAAAAAACAGATTTGTTTAATAGACATGTTTCCCAAAAATACATGGGCCATTCTACAGAATTGGTTTAAACTAAAGTCAGACTTGGAAATGTCTTGAAAAAATGTGTCTTTTTTCCACAAATTTTGTATGTGTGCAAATTGTATAATGTCTAAGGTACACATTTCTAATAACTGTGCAGTTAATTCTCATATTGTATTTTCAGAAAGTTTTGCAATATTTGTCCTTTCCCCTAATTTGTCACTTCCAAAACACAGTAATATATAATTAAGATGGATTATATTAAGGTTTTGCTTACATCTTTCATGTAAATATATATGTTCTATTTTATTAAAATGTTTCAGAGGTAAATCAGTAACAATTGCAATTTTAACAATATTTCAAGTATGATTTATTAGATTTGTTGTATTTTAAATCCAGTTTTTCTTTGTAAAAAGGCAAATAGTTGATCATACTGGTTTCCAAGTTAAGGATTCATTAGTTTGAATATACACTAAACCAACCACTATCATAATCATCATCATATTTCAGTGTACTTTATTTTTGACAAAACATCCCATGTTTTGGTCGTGACAGCATATTTTCGGTAGTGACAGTAATGTTTTGGTAGCATCCACATCACATTGCAGAATTTTAACTTGCATAATAATGCACTACTAAATATACTGAATACTAACAATTTGCATAACGGGTTTCGGCTGTGACTGTTACGATAGTGGCAATTTTATGCGATAACACCAAAAAAATAAAGGTGTCACTACCAAAACATCACCAAATGTGGGACAGCAGTTTGCACCAAATCTGTAGAAAGGCCCATATACATTTTGCATGCTGTTTACAGATTACCAGTCCCAAAATTGGAAGATACAATACGGAGGTATTTGGCAGCTCAGAGACCCCTGCTGAATGATGAACAGTACAGGTAGGCCTAAAGTAACTACATCAGTTTATTCATTTCATATTCAAATAAACTTTTAATGTTTTAACATTTTTCTGCCTCCTTCTGCTCTCTTGAAATCCATCAGTAATACTGAGAAAGTAGCACACGATTTCCAGAGTGGTGTAGGCAAGCAGTTACATGAAGAACTTGTGGCCTTAGACAAGAACAACAAGCACACCAGCTATATATCAGGTGGGAGATTGTTTTGTCGAGATTGTATTGTTTTGATTGTTACATTATTAATGAATTTCTCCTTTTTACCTTGCAGCTCCATGGTTTGACATGTACTTGTCTGCTCGGGAGTCTGTTGTGCTCAACTTTAACCCCTTCATGTCCTTTAACCCTGACCCCAAACCCGAGTACAATGACCAGCTTCTGCGAGCCACCAACATGGTGTGCTCAGCCGTCCGGTTCATGAAGACTCTTCGTGCTGGTCTACTTGAGCCAGAGGTGTTTCACCTTAACCCTGCCAAGAGTGACACAGATAGTTTCAAGAGGCTGATCCGATGGGTGCCACCCTCCATCTCATGGTTTGGAGCCTACATGGTGAACGCCTATCCTCTGGATATGTCCCAGTACTTCCGCCTCTTCAACTCCACACGTATACCCAAGTACAAGCGCGACGAGCTCTTCACAAACGACAAGGGCCGCCACCTGCTCGTAATAAGGAGAGGCAACCTGTATGTGTTTGATGCGCTGGATCGAGACGGCAACCTAATAAAGCCTGCTGAGGTTCAAGCTCACTTGAAATACATCCTAACAGACACCACACAAGCTCCTTCGTTCCCCTTGGGCGTTCTAACCAGTGAGAATAGAGACACCTGGGCAGGGTTAAGACAGAAACTACTGGATGCTGGAAATGGAGAAGCTCTGCAGTTAGTAGACACTGCTTTGTTTTGCCTCTGCCTGGATGAGGAGGTGATGAGAGACCATATTCACATTTCCCACAACATGCTTCATGGAGATGGCTGCAACCGCTGGTATGACAAGTCCTTTAGTATCATCCTGGCTAAGGATGGACAGGCGGCCATTAATTTTGAGCACTCTTGGGGTGACGGCGTAGCCGTTCTCCGCTTCCAGAATGAGGTCTTCAAGGACACCACAGAGAAGCCTTTGGTCGGACCTGGATCCCAGCCTGCAGCAGTGGACTCTTCCTCAGCGGTGCGCCGATTAGAGTTTAAACTCAATGAAGAGTTAAAAGCTGGAATCACGAAAGCAAAAGAAAACTTCCAGGCCGCCGTATCAAAGCTCACAATTGACGCCATGGAGTTCAAGAAAGGTGGAAAAGAGCAACTTAAGAAGAAGAAGCTCAGCCCGGATGCCATCGCTCAGCTAGCTTTCCAGATGGGCTTCCTACGGCAGTACGGCCAGACGGTTGCCACATACGAGTCCTGTAGCACTGCAGCCTTTAAACACGGGCGCACAGAAACCATCCGTCCAGCTACCATCCACACAAAACGCTGTGCCAAGGCGTTCGTCGAGCAGCCCGGACAACACACTGTGGAGCAGCTACAGGGGCTGTTGAATGAATGCTCCAAATACCACGGGCAACTGACTAGAGAGGCGGCAATGGGTTAGTGCAGCATTCATGTCAATCATATCCACCTTTTTCCTCAACGCGGAAGTAAGCCTATGGGTGGGACTTCTGGTTCATTATCCGCTGTGGGGAAATAACGAGAAGAATAACAACGTGTAGTAAATGGTAAAACAGACAAATCAGTGTGTTCATAATTAAGATAATACATTAAAATAACATGGTAAGACACACAATTTGCAATTACAGCAGCGTTTTAGTGCCACGTTAAAAAATCTAATAAAAAAAATCTTTAGGCTATGAGATTAAAGTCATAGTATTACGAGAGTCGAAATATTACGAGAATAAAGTCAAAATGTTGTGAGAATAAATTTGAAATTGCGAGAAGTTGAAATGTTCACTTGTGAATAGTCACTTACATACCTCAGAAAAGACAGCAATATAGCCTATGTTAACGAGTTGGAGTCCACTTCAACCTTTAGAACGTTTTATTATTGTTTGTATTTAAATACATGTAAGGAATGAAAGATTGGACACCACAGACGTTTTTGCAGAGTAGGTGATGGAATTTTCACAAAGACAACAGTAGGCTATAATCAGCGTTCCCACGTGTCCTTGAAATCCTTGAAAGTTTGTGAATCTGAAAAAAATATTTCAAGGGCCTGGAAGGCTTTTGACCCTGGACCACAAAACCAGTCATAAGGGTTAATTTTTTAAAATTGAGATTTATACATCATCATGCATCTGAAAGTTGAATAAATAAGCTTTCCATTGATGAATGTTTGTTAGGATAGGACAATATTTGGCCGAGATGCAACTATTTGAAAATCTGGAATCTGAGGGTGCAAAAAATATATATGTATATAATTTGAGAAAATCGCTTTTAAAGTTGTCCAGATGAAGTTCTTAGCAATGCATATTGCTAATCAAAAATGAGGTTTTGATATATTCATGGTAGGAAATTTACAAAATATCTTCATGGTACCATTTGTGGTACAGGGTCACATATGGCCAAAAAAACAAAGCTTTTTCATGTGTTTGACACATGAAAACTGTAACAATGTCTTTTACAAGGTAACACAATGTAACCTTGCTCTCACTTGAAACGTGTCCTTGAATTTGAGGGTATTGGACTTGAATTTGAAGTTAACCAAGGAATGGAAACCCTGCATAATTTAATGAAACGAATGTCTCATTGTAATCGAAACAACTGATTCACATGAATACAGTGATCTGTCTAGCCACATTAAAGAGCGTAAAAAACACTTTATTGCAAGACACATTGTTTGTATTTCGACATAAAACTGACAGATTTTGAAAGGTGAGACTTTGTTTTATATTAAAAGTACTAAAAGCTCAAAGCTTATTGCTATTATTGGGTGGCTGGGGCACTATAAATAAGCCTAGTGAATGCAATCGAAGACGTAAAAATATTATTTTCAAGTTTACTGTTCCTGTGAGTATAACACATGGTATGATTGCTGCTAATAATCCCACATATATTCAAATAAATTTTGGTGGCCTGGAATGGGAGCACCAGGAGAAGTTGTTGCCAGGCCACCAGATTTTATTTGAATATATGAATATATTGCATGTGCAGGCTATACTCTCAAAATATTACAACGTTAATTGCTACTCTTTAATTCCCGCAATTTTGACATTATTCTTGAAATTTTGACTTTATTCTTGAAACATTTCGACTTCATCCTCTAAACATTTCAACTTCATTTTCAAAACATTACAACTTTTTTCATGAAATTTCGACTTTATTCTCAAAACATTTAGACTTTATTCTTGAAATTTTAACTTTATTCTTGAAACATTTCGACTTTATTCTTGAAACATTTTGACGTTAATCTCAAAACAATTCGACTTTATTTTTGAAATTTTAACTTTATTCTTGAAACATTTCGACTTTATTCTTGAAACATTTTGACGTTAATCTCAAAACAATTCGACTTTATTTTTGAAATTTTAACTTTATTCTTGAAACATTTCGACTTTATTCTTCAAACATTTTGACGTTAATCTCAAAACAATTCGACTTTATTTTTGAAATTTTAACTTTATTCTTGAAACATTTCGACTTTATCCTTGAAACATTTTGACGTTAATCTCAAAACAATTCGACTTTATTTTTGAAATTGCGACTTTATACTCAACATTTCAACTTCATTTTCGAAACATTACAACTTTTTTCTCGAAATTTCGACTTTATTCTCAAAACATTTCAACTTTATTCTTGAAACATTTTGACG
>JAHKKF010527496.1:15446-26928 GCA_019740295.1 Labeo calbasu | reverse complement strand
ATATGTATACTTTATTTTTTTTTTTTAAAGGAAAGCGTAAACTAGTTTCCTAATTTTGATACCTTTTGTAAATAAGCTACTGTATGGAAGGAAATAAAAAAAAAAGGTATGAGCACATGGGACAATCTGGCAAATTTTACCTTCCTTTTACCTTCCTCCACTATTGATTGTAGACATTTAACATTTAGAAAAATTGAGTTAAAAAGACACAAAAACTTAAAGCTGGCCAGAATATTTTAAAACAATTTATTTTCAAAAATCAACCTCAGAAATGAAAAAAAGTAAATTGAAGACAAACCCAAAAACTTTCAAACCGCATATTTTTTTGGATTTACAAAAATGCAAAAAAAGTAATAAACTGGGCCCAACTCAACAAGCTGTGCCTTTCTTTACTGGAAGCATTTTCCATTTTGGTCTTCCTCCAAGATTAAAAAGCCCTATAGCCTCCCTCCTGGTCTCATTCAAAATACAGTAGATGAAAACACAATTCACCTCGGAGCTCTTCTCATCCTCATGATGGAAAAACTTGTGCTCTCTTATCAGGCTCATTTTCAAACAACATGCTAAGACTTGACATGAGGGGATTCAACCCATCCAGCTCCTCCTAAGAGAAATTAATTAGGCCTAGAGACGACAATCAGTCCCTGACTTTGATGTTTAAAAGCAAGAGCATGTTTAATAGGGTGAGCCACTCAGCAGACAGGAAACTTCATCATACATGTGTGAGGGACTGCGACTGTCAGCAGCGCTATGATCAGTACAAATCATCAGCTCAGTATAAAGGACAAAAACGACTGAAAAGGGTTTTCTCCGAAGCTTTATTTCTGGAAAACGATCCAAATTATAAATCCAACAAAAAAAGTGATGGGTAGGGTTACTCAACCACATTATATCTGAAACTACAATTATGAACATTTTGGCTTTTACAATCATTTTGATTGCCATATCTTCCATTAAAAAAACTGCCACCACAGAAAATTATATATATTAGAGATGTCAAGACGAGCACTGTGGTTTAAATTTAACTTAAGTGCCATTATTTGTCAGTTTCATTTCGACTTGAGTAGATGACAAAAGACAGGTCATTTCTTCACATTGTGAAATTTGAGCTCTAAACACAGAGACTTAAAAAAAGAAAATATTTATAGGCTGTCACTAAAAACAGCTAATTTCATACAACATCTACCACGAGCAAAGTTCAAGAGCAAATTCCCGACAAGCAAAAATAATTCAATTTGAAAGAAACAAGGCCATACTGAAAACAGTATTTATTAGCACCCGTCAAACATCTATTGTTAATTAGCTATAAATTTTACAAATTAATTGACATGGACTCCATAAATGTGTAAGGAATGGCAATCACTCATTTTCTCTGAACACTGGCATGCACACTTTTAATGTCAGAAATTTACTCTGAGGCCAGCAACAAGCCAAGCAATATCTCACACCAAAGAGTGTGAAACTTATCGCACATGAAGGCATGTATGAACTAGTGAGGTGTGAATATAACTAATTACATTCTAGCTATTTCCTCTGTAAATCCCTATTGCTTTGATCTAAAACCTAGTTATCTGCCTTTGGAGGGAACACTTTAAAGCATATATGAAAAATATTGACAGTTTTATAAAGATCCATAGAATTAAAGTGGACATGAAACACACAGTTTCTACCAATCTCATGGTAATCTCGAGTACCTATAGAGTAGTATTGCATTCTTCATATCTCTGAAGAGTCTTTAGTTTGATCATATATATAAAACACAAATACAGCTTTACGTTTCTTTCTGAAAACTGTTGAAAACAGCTCCTGGAGGCGTGCCGTTCAGGTGCCCCCAGAATGTTTCTGTGAAGTTTCAGCTCAAAATACCCTACAGATCATTTATTATATCATTCTGAAAATGCCTTTTTTGAAAAATTTTCATGCTTGTATCTTTAAATGCAAATGAGCTGCTGCTCCCCGCCCACTTTTCCAGAATAGGGGTGTGCCTTTAAAGCTCGTAAGTCAGATACTCTGCCAAAAAACATTTGTTTGGTTCTTATTATGCCTATCACGCTGAAATTATCGCAAGTGAGTACTAAACTTTTATTATCTTTCATGTCTTATTGCGCTTAAACTGTCAAATACACACAAGTTTTGAGTTACAAAAACAATCGGTTATGTCTGTGAAGGTAAACAGCTGGGAAGGAAATCTAAAGGTTATAACAGATCTGTGTGGCAGCTGCGTTATATACAATAAATAACTTTTGGTACACCACTGTCACTTGCGGAAAAAAACAACAACAACGGAGCGGTGGGTGAAAACGTGCTATATAATAAGATTCCCTTCCTATATCATGGGGTGAGCGAAATCTGAGTGGCTTGTTTTTTCACATCCTTGCAGAGAAAGACTTCGCAAAACAAAGTTACTGTTGTCCTTTTTTTGACGTTTTCTAGGTTGGCAGATACACCGGGCACCCAAAAATAGCACTTAAACACAGAAAAAGTCAGATTTTCATGATATTCCCCCTTTAAATTAACTATGGCTAAAAGAGAAAAATGCAGCCATATTCGATCCAGAATCGGATCCTAATGTCTTCCATAACATGAATGAAGCACATTGAAGCGTGCTATTGCTCTCGCTCTAGTTGATGTGTGTGCATGTTCTTTCTGGGGAAATGCCCATATAAGGAATCCCGCCCTTTATGACATCATAAAGTGTCATTCTCAAAAAAACAAAAACAAATAAACCTTCAGAAACTTACGCAAACCCTGAAGGAGTGTCTTCGGCACAAAAACACTGTCAAAAATCCAACTTGTTTTTTTTTTTTTTGAGACTTTGCTCATGTTTATCACGAGAATCCAACTCTTTAGCAGTGTAAATAAGTCAGAATGCATGAATTAGCATTAGAGCTCCTCTTAACTATTTGCGTGTTCTAAGTGTTCTAAGTTCAAAGTAAATTTTAATGCATATTAGAGAATAATTAAAGAACTAGCCTACATATGAAAATATAATTCCGTCAGACCACAAAGAAGCATTCCAACTGAATTTAAATTAAATTTAAACAGGTTGTTAATGTGATCTGAGCAGCTGTGATTAAAAAAATAAATAAAATAAAAAATAAAAAGTTTACAGTCTAAAACTTCTAGAAATTGTGTTATTAGACTATACTGATATTCCCCTAAGGGTTCATACATTTCTACAGAGAATTTTTTTTAAGAAACATGTTTCTCCCATCTCTGTGTTGAAACTGGTACATTAAAAGCATTGTTGCTCTATGAAAGTGGACATGCTAGAAAGAAAATAGTTGATTTCAATTAGGTTACAGACTGTTCTAACAGATTTATGTTATGTTGCGACATTACACCAGGAGTACAATATGATACAGTATTTGGCATGTCACAGCATAAACAAATACAATTAGTCACACGGTAGTCATATTTTTAATTATTGACTGCGTTAGATATATTTTTTTTGCAGTGAGCCAAAAATATATATATTTTCACAAAATTTTGACTAAAAAAGAAGGGAAATGCATCCACTCATTTACCAGCACGGCCACATGGATGTGAGGTAGAGGGGTCAATGGCATGACATGTCATAGCCGTGCAGGACTAAAGAGTTGATAAACACTCATGGCAGCAGGTGAAGAGACTGGAGCCGAGAGTCACTGGCCTCTGGCTATCATTTCATTACTCTGAATCCCAGGCTCCCTGTGGACATGACTCCATTCACCTCATGCTGGCACACATCCCTAAACCTGTGCTCTAGAGGTCCGCAAACAACATACGCTACATGCCACTTTATAAAACACTTACACTTCTATTAATGTAAAGAGGGTTTCATCCTGTTGAACTCTGGAGGGGTGTTAAAAACAGAGGAGGGCGCTTTTTACGACTTTTAATTTGGCTCTTAATAAAAACTTAATGAATCAGACCAAGATATTGATATTCGCTACAAGAATATATGGATTTGGGACGTAAAGACCTTCGTTAATCAAGGTTATTGGCATGTTGTCACTCTTATGAGTTGAACATAGCGCCGTATTGACAAGCAATATTGTCTAATAGCCTAAAGTGTTCTCCATTCTGCCAATATTTTGTGAAGTATATTTTCGATTACGAAAGTATTTGTTTAATGTAAAAATGTGTTATTGTATTCAAAGTTTAACATTACAGAGAGGTATTAGTTTGAGCATCCAATCAACTCAACGCACGGCTCAGCCAATGATGTGAGTTTGGGGGCGGGACTATCTTTTTCACTGATCAATGGCAGACAGGTACCAAACAGAACACTGTCTGCTTTACATTACTAGTCTTCTTATAACAGCTAAACTAGAGGGAAAAATGCACACAACAAAAAAGGATCTTTGACAATGAATTGTTCATTGGTACTACTAAAACGTAAAAACTAAAACCAGTGAGGAGCCCTAAATCTATTTTCTTTAAAAAGAAACATAATACAGGCATAAGTTGTTTTGCATAAGCTTCGAACAGCTTTGGCAATACACAAGTTAAAGCTGTCAAGCTCAAATTGGGTTACAAAGTCAGACTCAGCAAAACATCCCAGAAGAAAACCCCACCCACTAATCGCAGAAGATTAAAATGAGCTTAATTAGATGCTTCATATTGAGTGCTAGGGAGCTAAGAGCCCACATATTGAAAATATCCACCTAAAATTCCTTGACCTAAGACGATTTTTCCACATTAAAAGTGTGCTTTTCTGCCTGCAGGCTTCCATCCTCCTCTGGCTGGAAATCTGTGGCCAGCACCTGTTCAGTGGGATGCAAACGTGACATCAATTTCAGATTATACTGAATGGTACTCTGCTTGAAGACCCACTCAGCTACGCTTTCCATCTCATGACGAGTATAGCCTACACTTTTCAAAACACATTGAACTCACTCCTGTGATGTAAACATCACTTACAAGACCCCTGTGATGTGTTGTGCTTCCCTCTCTACAATAGTTTGACTATGCGAGAAATTGAGAGGTCTGAAAAATACGGAGGTGTAAAAAAAGAAATAATATGATACTAAAATGTCAGTTATACTGTAGATAACACAATGTGTTATTTAATCTTTGCAGTTTAACAAAATTAAAAAAATGTTCTATGCTCAGAACAAGTTAATTGCTACGAAAAATTATTTCAATCTGTACATCCTTTTTCTAAAAAACAACAACAAACATAAAAAACTGGGTTACAATGAGGCACTTGTAATGGAAGTAACTGGAGCCAATTCGTAAATGTCAAAATACTCACTTTATGGATCAAATAATACACAAGCTTTAGCAGACAATACACAAGATAACCATAAAAATGCTTAATATCGGCACCGATAACCGATATTTTGAACCAATACATATGTGTGGTGTAAAAATTTAAATTAAGTCAAAATTAAGAATAACAAGGGCTCTGACAAACACTTTCTTTAAATGCTTTTAAATTATTTTCCCGCCAAAACAGTTTTGAAAATGACCGATACCGATAACCATAAAAATGCTTAATATCGGCACAGATAACCAATATTTGTGACCCTGGACCACAAAACCTCTTAAGTCTTAAGTCGCTGGGGTATATTTGTAGCAATAGCCAAAAATACATTGTATGGGTCAAATTTATTGATTTTTATTTTATGGCAAAAATTATTAGGAAATTAAGTAAAGATCATGTTCCATGAAGATATTTTGTAAAATTCCTACTGTAAATATATGACAACTTAATTTTTGATTAGTAATATACATTGTTAAGAACTTTATTTGGACAATTTTAAAGGCAATTTTCTCAATATTTAGATTTTTTTGCACCCTCAGATTCCAGATTTTCAAATAGTTGTATCTTGAACAAATACTGTCCTGTCCTAACTTGCTAACAAGCATTATTTATGTACTACTGTAATATTTAGTAATATTATTTTTTACTTGTAATTTTAGTTTTAAATTTTTATTAGTATTTTAATATTTCTATTTAGCTTTAATTTATTTTTTTATTTTAGTTTCAGTTTTAGTAGTACTTCAAATTATTTAAATGTCAAAAAACATTTCAGTAGTTTTAGTTTAACAGTAACAACACTGCTTCACATTTACGCTTTCAAATCCTCGAAAATTTGTAACCTCAAGAAAATATGAGATGAGTCTGAATTATTTTTGTGGTATCAACATTATATCACAAGCGCAGCCATGGTACTCTCCTGAACGCACAGCTAACACTAACATGGAAGAGAAGAAATTATTGAATAAAGTCGTTATGTTTGTTTTCTTCACACACAAAAAGTATTCTCGTAGGTTTGTAACATTCCAGTTGTTCATTGATGTCACATGAACTATTTTACCAGTGTCCTTACTATTTTCTGGCTCTTGAACGATTGCTGTTTATGCAGGATCAAAAAGCTCTTGGATTTCATAAAAAATATCTTAATTTGTGTTCCAAAATGAACAAAGATCTTACAGGTTTTGAACGACATGAGGGTGAGTAATTAATAGCAAACGTTTTTGGGTGAACTACCCTTTTAACTTCTATTGAACTCGGAATATTCTTTTAAGGCTAACTCAAGCTTGACATAGTTTCAGCTGCCTTATACGAACACTAAACAGTTACATAATCCAGTCCTTTTACTACATTTCAGGGTTTGAAATGTATCTAACTCTGAATATCGCAAAGGTAAGTAATCGCACCGACATGTGAACCCGAGCAGCTAATTATGAGACAGCATTGTCTCAATACACAGTCTATATCACAGCACACAAACAAGCCGAAGGAAGTCTTGGGTGGCTGCGCTCCAGCTCTGTTAGCTTGTAAGCTCCACAGACCGCGGCCCCAGCTTTTGCCTGCCTCAAGTCCAGCTGCTCACTCTACTCAGAGCCAAGAGACAAATTAAACCGCCACAGCTGAAGCCTTCGTTTGGACGGACCTCTAAGTTGGCATCTGGATAGACTTAGACATGATTATCCCCATTCACCTAAATACCCTTGCAACCCCCTAAGAAATAAACTACAAGCGACAAACACATTCTGTACTCCCGGGCGCAAACTAAACTTGTCTGATATCATTAATAATTTGTTATTTGCTCATGAGTTCAACAAAATGAACTTTAAACTGTAGAGGAAGAGACAAAAACCAGACAAAGCCGGTGTTCAAAACAAAGCAGTCCACTTCATGCCACCTTTGTGTCATGGGTCTTACTGTTCCCATGACAACAAATCCCAACACCCAATGATTTCGCTTCTCATCCGTACGACCAGCGATCCAGCGCCTAAATTTGCTCTGAGCATCTGTTCAATATAACACAATATACACCGGCCCTAATTTCCAATCAAAACCATTCCCATCCAGCAAGAAAAGGAATCGCTGCAGACTCGAAAGGTCATTTATCTCTGGTGGAAGGAGGTAGATTAGCCAAACAGAGCTGCTCCTGTTTAAAACAAACTGTAAAATGGACCAACGGACAATCTGCCCTTGGGCTCTCAGGTATCGTGCTGTAGAAAGAGAGCTTAAAAAGCAGATTGTGTGGGTGAATGAGAGAAACAGATAAAACAGTTAAGACGCTGAGAGAAAGTCCCTTGGAGGATCTAATGGAGACAGCAAAAGTGATTGACTGCAAATGAGTAAAGCTGAAACACAAAACGCCACCCTAACTTTCCATCTTGTTAGTGATATGGATAGTATTTACGTTCACTATCATAACGCTGTTAAAGGAGAAGTTCACTTTCCAGAACAAAAATGTACAGATAGTTTACTTAGTTCACCCCCTTGTCATCCAAGATGTTCCTTTCTTCAGTCGTAAAAAAAAATGTTGAAAAATGGCTCTAAACGATCCCAGTTGAGGAAGAGAGGTCTTATCTAGCAAAACAATTGGTTATTTTCTCTTTTTTTTTTTACAGTGTTTATACTTTTTAACCTCAAATGCTTATCTTGTCTAGCTCAGTGCGATCTCTGTGGAATTTTCACCTCCTACATCGTTGTTTTACCTGTTTTATAAATGGTATTTGATCTTCTTTGCACGTTCACTTGGGTCGGCATTGGAGAACGATTTCGAAGAAAACAAGATGGGAATTTTTCGACATTCTCTAACTGTATTGAACCGGAATACACAGAGCTCACACAGAACTAGACAAGATGAGGATTTGAGGTTAAAATGTATACAAATTGTAATTTTTTTATTGAAAATAACCATTGTTTCGCTACATAAGACTCTTTTTGCTTGGCTGGGATCGTTTAGAGCCTTTCGAAGCTGCATTTAAACTGCATTTTGGAAGCTCAAACTTAGGGGCACCATAGAAGTCCACTATATGGAGAGAAATCCTGAAAGGTTAATAATTTCTTTACAACTGAGGAAAAAAAGACGCAAACATCTTTTTTGTTCTTGGAAGTGAACTTCTCCTTTAAAGCAGGGTAAAACAAACACTGAAACTAAATAATTGGAAATAATTGTCTATGCTATACTTCACGTAACATGTGAATTATATTTTATTTAATTTAAATTTATTTAAAATTCAAAACATGTTAAAAACAGACTCAAAGGTTTCAGTTCTTACTGACAAGTGTGTGTTATTGTTAGGGATTTTGACTGTAACATCCATGATGGAAAATATTCAGCAGGAACAGACCTGAGAAAGGATTCTGAAAGGGTAAAGACAGAAAAATAGTTTGTTTACAAGTGAAACAAACAGTCCTAAAACCCCTCAAACATAATTGTACACATCAAAATTTTGATGTTTTGAAATTTTAGGAAATTGCCTTAATGGCATAGACTGTATGAGCTGACAATAAGCAAATATGATATTTATTTAAGAATGGAATCTGTGCAATTAACAAGATATACTGCAATCACTCATTAAATAAACAGGGAAGACAGCTGCATGTTAATTGGACCCCATAAACAGCAGTTACCATGATGTGCTCTCATTAATAATTTACTAAACAAAAGGTTAATAGGAAATTGTCTAGTAAGTGCCAAACTTTTGTAAATATGCAACAAATTTTAGCCACTCCAGCCTTGATTCATAAACCACCTCTAGAATGCCTACAGCAAAATACTAAATAACATTTTTCATTAAGTCTGTAAACATAATACATTAAAATGCTATCCATTATTGATAATCAACAATAACAGCTTTTACCAAATGTACCAATTCATGCTTAAAAAAAAGTATATACATGAAATAGGGCTTTATTTATGTTTTAGATCTTTCTGTATTTCCATGAAGGTATTTTGTTGTTTGTTATTAATATAATCTGATTTAAAAAGCACTGTAAAGCATAAAAAAATACTATTATAATGCATTATACATGCAGGCTTTATATAAAGTGTTACTCTGAAATGTTTTCCATGCTCACAGATCTTCAGCCACAAAGCCACACATGTCCTGCCAGCTTCCTATCTGGAAACACTGGGCAAGATGCTGTCCATGGATGCTGTGGGTACCATTACACAGCATCATCCCTACACTCGACTCTGCTGGGAGGAGCTGAAATGTGCATGTCGTTGAAAAAAAAATAGTCTATTTTGTGGTATTGCAATCTGGCCAAGAGTTGAGACTGTATACGAAGCATATCTATATGTGGAATATCTCTACGCCTTGATCAAGATGGCAGGCAATAAAGATAGCATGTGATAAAAAAAGGAAAACAAAGAGGATCGCTTAAAACAAATCATGCAGAGATCCCTCCCAAAAAATGTTTAATATCTGCAAACCATGAACACAAACATGGTATTTCTTACCTTGATCCTTTGCAAGCCAGGGAGCTCCTCTATAAGGGATTCATCTTTGTTGTATTCACTTCAGCTGACTGTTTATTTCGGAAGAACTGTCAGTTTCAGCCATAAATGTGTCTTCTGTGTGAAATACAGTTAGTTTTATCATAATATCCATATAAAACGAGAGAGTTACTTGCCGGATAGCGTTATTTCTTTCTGCCGACAACGCCGATTAATTCATTTTTCGGAAAGAAATGCACACTGATGAAAGGATTATGCCATATCGCAGGAATATTATATATATCCATGTTGTTGAGAGCCCTTGACAACAGCGTACACTCCAGTGATGAGACTAAATATTTTGCCGTGTATTTTCATCTGTCCGTTCTGTGTTTTTGGCGAGGAGAGATGATGGGTGTGCGAATAAAGGCATAGGGAGGCAGGTTTTCTTTAGTACGGAGACTCGGAGGGCTCAAACGGAGGTTCGCTTTTTCGCCGCAAGAGGGCGCAGTTAGTATTGCCTCGATTGGTGTCTTGCCATGCAAGCATGTTCTGTTTTGTTTTGGTATTCCTGTTTTTTTTTTCTGGTTTTAAACATTTAAATATCATTTACTTCTATATGTAAGTATTTTTTCCCCAAATGTTAAGCAGTTCACACGGGGGTTGGATTAAAAGTAAGAAAAACAAACATCCGTCGTGGTCCATTCTTTGGCCAAATGTTTGTTGTATGCAGTTCAGTCATAAACAATGAAATGTACCTTACTGCTATCACAGTTGGGAGGCGATGCGTAATGTAGATTTTAAAGGGTTACCTTATTAAAGATATTTCTCTATATAAATATAGCATCAAGCAGCAGCTGCGACAAGCGATGCACCTGCTAAACAAGCGATACGTGAAAACCATGCAACAGTGTTGCATCCTTTAGCGCCATCTGGTGGATATTTAAAGCTGTCACCTAATCGCTGATGCTTGTACAATGCTGCATTTAATAAATCATAGATAACTTCAGCAAAATAATGTACATCGTTATCTATATTAGAAATTTCTCCGCGGAAAAAAGCAATAGACACCGTCACAAAAACGGTAATGGTTTACTGGTTATTTTGGGACTTGTATTTGTTTTAATGGAAACTGTAATGGGCTTTGTGGGTTTCTACTGGTAATTGGCCGCTTTCTATTGGTGGCTTGTTAAAACCCTTATATTCTTATGGAATATGTTCCAAAACACACTGCAGAAAACCATGATTTTAATGAAGCTGATGGTTTGTAATGTTTGTAATGGTATTTGTTGTGGAAACCATTATTCTTTTTTATTATTATTATTATTTATTTATTTTATTTTATTATTATTATTATTTTGCAAAAAATTATTTAAACATTCTGTAAAATTAAACATGTGAAAACTAGCCTCATGACTTTTGTAACAAATACTGTTATGCTGTTGTGAATAAGAGGACATATTTTACCCATTTTCCTACAAAATCTGCAAAAATAATAAAAATAGATACATAAATAATCAAATAGGGAAATTATATTTTAGTTTTCTTTCAATTTAGTTGCACATTTATTCATTTACATTATGCAATTGTTTCTTCTTTTTTATTTACATGTTTCCATCAGTTCTTTTTAAAGGGGTCATTCGATGCCCATTTTCCACAAGTTGATATGATTCTTTAAGGTCTCAATGAAAACTCTATATTATACTTTGATTAAAAATTCTCAATGGTTGTGTAAAACAACACCCTTTTTACCTTGTCAAAATGAGTTCTGCAAAAATCATCCCATTCTGATGGATTGTTCCTTTAAA
>JAHKKF010527493.1:16510-36041 GCA_019740295.1 Labeo calbasu | reverse complement strand
AATTAAAAGTTTTATTCTAATTAAAATATGAAAATTATAATGACGGGTAATTACAGGTTATGACAGAATGATGGACAGTGTTAAAATCTAGCGGAACCTCTGGCTCTGTGTGACCTTTCGACGTGATTGAATAGTACGTAGTGTCGTGGACGCGCATCCCAGAGCTAGTGCTACACAAGCTTTTGTGCTTAAAAAGTATTTTAAAAAAAATGACCGATCGTTTCACTAGATAAGACCCTTCCTCTTGGCTGGGATCGTTTAGAGCCCTTTGAAGCTGCATTTAAACTACATTTTGGAAGTTTAAAATCGAGGCACCAATGAAGTCCATTATATGGAGTACAATCCTGAAATGCTTTCCTCAAAAACCCTAATTTCTTCACGACTGAAGACAGAAAGACATGAACATCTTGGATGACAAGGGGGTGAGTAAATTATTTGTAAATTGTTGTTCTGGAAGTGGAGTTCTCCTTTAAAAGATGAGAAATTCCTCATTACGTTATTGCGTACCTCTGTGTGGTAATTAATTAAGATACAATGCCGATTCTTTCATTCATTCTTCTGTTGATTATGCGGTTCAGCGTCAGTAGCTGCGTTTCCATTACCCTTCAAATTGCGCAAATTGAAATTGCGAATTGAAAATCTGCCTAAAGGAAATGTCAAAAACGCCAAAAAATCCCATATATCACAAAAAGACCTCCCATGAGGTGTTTTTCAGGGAATTCGAAAAAGGAATATTTAGCAAAACTGCAATGGAGACGTTTATTCGCATTTACAGGTCACATGGCGTATGTAGAAAGTAATATGATCATTCTTCAATGTACTATAACCTCTAAGAAACTGTCAAGGAGACACTCAGAGATTTAAACCTGCATTATGGACTCTATAATGTAATATGTAAATAATATTTTTTTTTTTACTTTATTTAGTAACCTCATTTATAACTGTATCTGTATCATTTAACATAATTATTGTAGGTTTGCATTTATTAAAAAGTCTGTATTTGCATTTCCCTGTGTGCTTTAATTAATTGATATTTATGTTTTGTGCAAATGAGTTTAAGAGGATCTGTTGCATGAATCATAATTATCTGCCTGGTGTCTATAAGCAGCACATACAGTATATATTTACAAATTGTTTGCATAAATGAACTAAAATAAACCTGTAGCTATTTATCAGGATTAAATCCGTAGCTATTTATTAGGATTATATTTTTACAGCCTGTGTTTTCATCTAAAAATATTTTTATGGATATTCAAGATTACTTGCAGCCCATGTCTCACAAGGCAAATGTATTTCAGTTCAAATGTTATACAAAAAAAGTGTATTGCAAGCATTTTTTGGGAAATAATGTATTTATTGATGGGTAAATATGTAATGTTTACTTGGCTAACATAGTCTAAAATTATGTTTTGATTGTTTTGAAATGTTTTACAATAATTTGTACGTTTACATAATTGCTAAAGGAAAACGACATTGTGTACTGTATATACGAACCATGAGTTCAAGTCAACTTTTATTTCCTGAACAGTACGGATTAGTGCATTTTATTCATTCACCTGTGCCTGGCCCAAATATACATACGTTTAACTTCGGTCCTGGAGGGCCACTGTCCTGGAAAGTTTAGCTCCAACACTAATCAAACACACCTGAACAAGCTAATCAATGCCTTCAAGATCTAGACTAGAAAGCTAGACAGGCGTGTTTGATTAGGGTTGAAGCCAGACTTTCCAGGACAGTGACCCTCCAGGACCGAAGTTGCCCATCCCTGATATATTGCATAGTAATGATAGCAATGTAGATCTTAGCTGTATTTTAAGTGATATTATAAATCCTGTTAACATATAAAAGGGTTTCTTGGCTCTCTTATTATAATTAGTGGCAAAATTAATGTTTAGAAATGTAAACTGATATTTCCTACTGACACACCACAGCAAAAGATAGAAATAACTTACTTTAAACCATTTTTAGCTGGTGAAAACACTAGTGGCCTAAGACTTTTGCACAGTACTGTATATATATAATTTTTGTTTTTATTAAGTACATGTGTAATACATTTAATTTTGAAATTATATTAGTGTTCATTGAGAAAATGCATCTTTTATATTTATTCAGAGGGGGTGTACTCAGTTATGCTGTGCACTGTGTGTATGCTTATTAAAGCAGCAGCATATCTTATATGCTCACATCAGATCTACTAGCAGTAGCAGATCTCATCATGTTCATTAAGATGCTGTGTCCTTACCTTGTCACTCAGGGTTGGATCATTGAGAGAGTAAAGCTTGTTGGTGATGTCTTTGCCAATGAGGTACCTGAACACCTCGTTCAGAAAGGACTCTGACTCCAGGAAGTAAGTCAGACGCTCTCTAGACCAGCACAGGAGCTTGCAGTTTTCCTCAGCAGTAATTGTTACCTGTATATTCATGTACATGTGACAGATAAATGTAAATGGTGTATTAGTCTACTTTTTTAGTCTGCTTGTTCACAAAGTGACAAAATATTTAAATAATAAACTTTAAACACATTACCTGAAACTTCTCACCCCTGTTCATCTGAGTCGACCTGAATTCTGGAGAGTCGATGAAGGCATTGGTGTAAATATTATGCAGGAAATGGCCACGGTATGATACCTTCATCCTGTCAAATGCATAAACTTGGTCAGAGAATTCAAAAACAATACACATAGGAGAGCTAGAATGCAAGTGCAGGCACTTATTAAAGAGAAGCACCTACTTTCCTTTAAGAAGAATGCTGAGGCGCTCGTCAACAGAGGTCTTATCCTCTGCTGCATAGACCTGGCCCTTCTTTAGGGTCTGAATTGTGCAGAACTGGCCTGTGAGCCTCTGAAACAGAGCTTCACGTACATGCAGGGGCTCGAACATGCGCTTGTACAATGATTTTAGCTCCCTGTCAATCTTAATCTGGAATTGAACAACATAAAAAAAGTGAATTTTGAGTAAAAATGCATTCACTAGTAACATGATCATCACTACTAGCCCTGTGCAGAAATTACAATTTCCACTCATGACAACATCAGAGAAGAGACGAAGAGCAAAATATCCTCTTTTCTCAATACAAATCATGGTATTTGATCTCTGTTTACCTGGATGCAGTTCATGCATCTCTCAGCACATACAAACAGACTGTAATAATAATATAAAGCTTGCTCATTGGTGACTGTACTCACCGGTCTGCGTTTATAAAGCAGGAAGAAGAAATGCATGAAGTTCACCAGAAGGAAAACCACATTCCACACCATCACATCCAGTGTGCATCTATATAATGTGGCCCATGCTATGAACAAAGAGCACCCTGAAATCCAATAAAGATAAGCATTTCAAATCCAACAAAGCTGACATGAACATGAAAACAATACAAAGTTATTTTTTAAATTCAGTTAAAAATCTGTTTTTAGTTCTTAAATACAAAGTAAACATTTATTTTGGATGGATAATGGATAATTTGTTAGTTGAGGTTGAAAACATTTTGAAATGTTAAAATTATATAATCCTTTATTTTTATATTTTCAGTTTATTTTTAGTTTACTTTTGTGTAATTTTGCATTTTTTAATCTTTTTTTTTAATAATTTCTTGATATCCTTATTTTTAACTTTCAGTTGTATTTTTAATGAATAGTACATCAACATTTTTTATTCATGTTTTTTTATTTGTTTTATTTATTTTTAAATTAGTTGCCAAGTCATTTCTGATCTCATTAGTTTTTTTTTTAATTCAGTATTAATATTTTATTTGTATTTAAGTTTTATTTCAATTACTGAAAATAATTTTTATTTAGATTTAATACCTTATAATATAATAAAAAAATACCTTGGCCCTTATAATATAACACCTTATATTATCACTTTAAAAAAAGTACAATTAAAGACACCCTAATCTGTTAATATCTCAGCTATATTATCTTCATCAGATGAAATGAAATGTCCTGCAACAAACTTTATGGAATTAAAACTACAATGTATGAAGTTCAGTCAGACCTTCTGAACTTCTTAAAGGCCTATATCTTCTAATTATTTCAAATTGTTCCGGTACATGTGTTTGACAGTTTTAATTTTCACAATAAAGGCTTTAACTATGTTTAACCCTCTGGTTGTGTTTGGGTCAAATTGATATATTATGATATATTGATATATTATTATTGCTATATTATCACCAGATATTGGATTCATTCTTTTGTCTTGTTTTCTTTCATATAGGACTGGTTTTGTGTTTCTATTTGCATTTGATTAATCGTAGGCCTAATTTTTCTGAGAGTAGGTACCTTGTTTTTTCATTGAAAAAAAAATATTTTTTTCAGGCAATTTTCATAATATGAGGTAAAAAAAAAGATATGAAAATTTGCACGGTTTCTCACACTAGTGTGCTTTAATGTTTAATCAGGAAGTTTGCTTTTAAATGCTTTTATTTTGTACAAAATTGCAAAAAGTCACTTGTGGTGTGACAAAAAGAATGAATCCAATATTTGGTGATAATATAGCATAATGAGAGATTTATAAGCAATTGTTTGGAGTCCGGTCATTTTTGACAGGGAACACCACAAGTGTGTCAGGAATCCGACCACAACCAGAGGGTTAAACTTAGGATAGCTACGTTTTTATAGCATTTCATTTCAGCTAAACAAATGTATGCGCATCGCAATCCTGTTGACCACCATAAGAGGGCACTCTGTACCTGTCATCAGCAGCAGTCTGAGGAAGATCATATGAAGCGCTATTGTGGTGGGGATGAGGAAACCTAGACCAAGGCTCAGGTTGGCCAGGTGGAAGAGCAGGTGATGAGACTGCTCCCAGTCCTGACATAATGTGGCGTTTAAATCACCAGTGACTGGTGGAACACTGGAGGGCAGTGGAGATGTTGTGTAGTTTAAAGAGTCTGACATTATGAAGTTTTCAAGCTGATGAAAAGATGGCAAGAAAGTGAACTGTTAGAACCGCCACATACATAAACAAAGCCAAACAGACGCCAAAATTGTTTATAGAAGAGTTAAATAAGTGGGCTACGTGCTGCCTTTTTGTCATGTTTCGTTTCTAATAAATTTGAATTGCAGTTGCATCATACAAATGTTATAAATGTCAGTCAGCGCAATGAATAAACAGGCTACTGTCAGAAGTGAGAAGCCGAAAATGCGCAAACAACTTTCGGCGAGATTTGCAAGCCCAAAAGTGCAGTCACTGACCTCTAATAAACTTTCTATCGAATAACATTATGGTTTATCTCTTGTGCTCCATGTTAGTCTTGCATAGCTGTAGCTAAAAGAGGTTATTTTAAAATACTTTATTATAGCTTATTATGTTAATTAAAACATTGTCTACTCACCGTTGTTGTCGATTCAAGCTCTAATGTGCGCGGTCTGGAGGAATGTTAAGGCAGAAGATAACACTGCTACGGCTGAGCTGAGAGCTGCAGTGTGTGAGGAGCGCATTCCAGCCAGATGACAGGCATTGACTTAAAAAGGGCACAAACCAAGCGGCCACTCCTCTGCGTATTTACGCCACTCCACCACTAGAGGGAGACATTCATGATCATAAGGCGTCTGTTAATTGTCTATTTTTTTGTCAGTAGACTGACCTGACATGGAGGTACACTAAAACATGCTCCACCACACACTCCTAGTTGTAATAAAATAAAATTAAAGAAGAGCAAAGATTTTTTATCATTTTTTTTTAATCTGCCAAATATGTTGTCTATTTAAATGCTGACATTAAAAGTTAATGGTAAACTCTTAGATGAGAAGTCTGGAGGGGTAAATCATGCACTGGTTCAAGTTTTGATTGTACAAGGTTGCAAACAATCGTGTATCACATTTGTAGCTTAGACAAAGTGAGAACTGAACGTGGTTGAAAAACACTGGTTTCTGTTTACAGTCAAATCAAAAATTATTTAGACACCAGACGTAATTTTTGATATTTTTTATTAGTGGGTCCAGGACACTATAGTTAATTTATAAGTGAGGACAGCAAAAGACATACTATATGAAAAAATTCTTCACCAGTAAAACTGATAACAACTTGGGACCAAAAAATTGATTTGACACTTTTCATCAAAGTTTTCTGACATTATCAAGATTAATTTGTTCTGACACAGTTTAACTCTTGAGTTCTTGTCAAATTTTATTACACTTGTCTAAACTATAGCAAATAATGTGAGACATTTTGAAGGTGTCGAATGAATTTTGGTTTGACTGTAATTCATTTGTGATTGATTTGTTCTGACACATTTTAACTCTGAGTTCTTGTCATATATTATTTCCTAAACTATAGCAAATAAACTGTGATAATGTGAGAAGTTTTGAATGTGTCTGAATAAATTTTGGTTTGATTGTACCTACTTACAACACAAATAAGCATAGGACAATACAAATATGTCAAAAATGCACCTCTAAAAAAGAAGAGCGAAAATACAACTTAGCCTGTCAGAAAAACTGGTCTTATCCTGCATATAATGTCCCCTGCACTTCTGAAATGATTGCCTTACTCATTCATAGTTGATTCTAGCACTCTATAAGATTGATTGATTTTTCAAAATCATGTGTGAATATTAGTTATTGTGTAAAGCAAACAAATTATACACATAGGCAATATGGGTAACATTTCAGGTTGATTGTTCTATTAGATGATGATGACAGATATATGAAACAGTCTTAATGTGAGGGCTTGATTCTGATCAGTAGCTAAATAGTTAATATCTCATTCATTCAAACGTTTCCAAAAATATATTCCTATACAGTGTTACGACAGTTTATACATCATAATGAAAACCACTTCATCTTCTGAACATTTAGGGGATTTTCGTGCTGAAAAAAAAAACACTGATTTCAGGTCACTACAATTAAATAAAACAAAGACAAAAATATTTGGGGAAAAGGTGCCAAATATAAAAGAATAAAACAATGCATGACAATTTATCACCATCAGGTAAGACTACAGAAATCTGGAGCGTGCGTTTCTCATGAGTCTCTTTCTGTCGGTTCACTCTGTCCCAGCACTGGCCGGGATTCACTTGTGTTTTCTATTTCTGGCTCTGGTCCGTGACAGAAGCTTGGTAACCGGAGATCATAGCGGAACCCGCGGATGTCGAAAGCCTTGTCGTTCAGAGAGAAGAGTTTCTCCGCGATGTCATTGCGCACCAGCAGCGCGAAGATCTTAGCGATGTAGCGGTGCTGAGCGAACAGCAGATAGAGTTTCTTTCGTCTCCACGCCACGTACCTGCACCGGTTATCTGCACGTAACGTTACCTGGAAAAAAGTTGTCTCATTACAAATTTTACAGCGAGAACACAAACACAATTTATTCACAAATTATTCACCTGAAAAACCCCTTCTTCTGAAGGTCTGAGGGAATCCCACTCTGGAGAGTCCAGGAACTGAAATGGATAGATGTAGTGCAAAAACTCCCCGTTCACCGTCACTCGTATCCTATTTTAGACAAAGCCAGTGCTTGTTTGCCTTAAAGCGCACATAGTAAGACATATTATTAGTTATAAAAAGTCCATTTACTCACCTGCCTGAGATAAGCACTGACAGTTTGTCGATGGAGGTTTTACCCTCCACGGCGAAGCAGTGGTCTTTATCTATAGTATAGATATCGCCCTCACAACACTCCACGATTTTTCCAAAATATGTTAAGGATACTCCAAGCTTTTTGAACATGTAATCGTAGAGATCCTGGAGCTCCTTATCAAAAGTGACGCTGCGCAATCGATAGGACACATGAACAACTTGTGCCAAACAGAAAGCGAAAAGCGCGAAAGTCCATGAAAACGAGTCAGTCGTGCAGGGATCGGACCATGCCCAGATCGAATAGCAGAAAAACCCGAGCGTTAAAAAGCTGAACATGTACAGTAATCCATAAAAGCCGCTGCCTCCCATAAATCCCAAAACCAGCAGTATGTGTGCTAGATGAAACGTGGATCCTTCAGGATTTTCCTTCCATTCTGAGCACACTGGGTATTCCAGAATCTCTGCTGTCAAGTTATTCTCTGCCAAATGATCCATAATGGAAAATAAATAATTGCCCAGACGAGAATCGTATATATCAACTGTATATTCCTCTGAAGAGAGATGATCTGTGGTTGTCTTCAAGGTTTCTGTGTACCGACAGCTCTTTATTGCGCACACGGAAACCTAATCCTTCAGCCTCCCCAGAGGAAAAGTGTATTACTCAAAGGCTTCTGCTTTGGAGAGGTAATGGAGTTGTGTCATTTGAGTTTAATTCAAGTATGTGGCTTTGTCTGGGAGGTTTCTACTAAAATCCTGTCTTGAAATTCAGGTTGTGACTTCTTTGGGAATTTTACAAATTTTAATATGAAGCCTTTAAATAAAGAGGCTGAAATATTACCACCACCAAATAAAAAAAATAGTTTTATTTCTTTATGCACTGATATTGGAGATCTGGAGTGCCGCATTAGTTTTTCTACAATTTGAGTTTGATGGTACACTGTAAAAAAAAAAATAATAATAATAAATTGTTAGGTGACCAAAATACACCCTTACCAGATCGCTGTGTCCCCCAAAAAGGGATTGATTGATTGACTGATTCTGAGAGAGTATGTCAAGCCCCATCAGTGCAGTGTCAATACTGATATGACTGAGAACATGATTTCCCCCTGCAATTTTATTTTTAATCTCTGCTATAAATGAACTTGGAATGGACTTTAAGTAGCCTGGAGGAAATTATAGCGCTGGTAAAGTCTATCATGAGCCCTTCATTCACAGACAGCAATTCAAATGTTTTTACCCTTAATTTCATTATTGCTTTCAAGGAGTAGATGGACATGTGAACTTGGGAAATGCTTAGTTTTGAACAATATTAATCATTCTTCGGGTTAATGTACTAATTTATAGTTCATATAAAATTGTTTAATTATTTTAAATTTGAATTTCATGTAAACAATATTATTACTAGTTAATCTTTTAACTTAATATTAACATCATGGCTTTATGGTAACACTTTAGTATAGGGAACAATTCTCACTATTAATTAGTTGCTTGTTAGCATACCTATTAACTGCTTATAAAGCACATATTCTGCATGATCATATTCTGCATCCCTAATCCTACCCAATACCTAAACTTAACAACTACCTTACTATTAATAAGCAGCAAATTAGGAGTTTATTGAGTCAAAAGTCGTAGTTAATGCTTTGTTAATAGCGAGAATTGGACCTTAAAATAAAGTGTGACCGGCTTTATTAATTATTCACACTATTGCACTGTTATTGTTTAGTAAAGTTTTCTGAAACTTTCCAGTATGTACAGTGTTTAGCGATAGTCTTCATACCCCTTATGGGGGTTATGTTAGAATGCTTTAAATAATTTAATTTTTTTTCCCACATCAATCTACACTCCATGCACCATAACGACAAAGTAAAAAACATATTTGTGACAACTCTGCAAATTTATTAAAATTTAAAAACTGAAATAAGTACATTGCATAAGTATTCATACCCTTAACTCTGTAGTCGAACAACCTTTACAGCCTCAAGTCTTTTTGGTATGATGTGACAAGCTTTGCACATCTGCATTTGGCAGTTATCTGCCATTCTTCTCCTCACCTCTTCACCTCTCAAGCTCCGTCAGCTTGGATGGGGGCTGGCAGACATTTTCAGTTTTCCCCAGAAATGTCTGATTGGGTTAAAGCCTAGGCTGTGGCTGGGCCACTCAAAGAGATTCACAGAGTTGTCCATAAGCCACTCTTGCTGTGTGCTTAATGCCATTGACCTGTTGGAAGTTGAACCTTCTGTCTAGTCTGAGGTTTTGAATACTCTGGACTGGATTTTCATTAAGGCTGTCTCTATATTTTTCTGTGTTGAGCTTTCCTTCTACTCTGACGAGTCCCTGAAAAACAGCCCCACAGCATGAGGCTGCTACCACCACACTTTACTGTTGGGATGCTACTGTGTGCAGGTGATGAGCAGTGCCTGGTTTCCTCCATACATGATGCTTGGAATTGAGGTTCATCAGACCAGACAATCTTCTGTCTCAAAATCTGAGAGTTCTTTAGGTGTTTTGTTGCAAATTCCAAGTGGGTTTTCACGAGGAGAGGATTGAGTTTGGCCACACCACCATAAAGACTAGACTATATATAATCATGGAGCTCAACTAGAGTGACCATCAGCTTCTTGGTCACCAATCTAACCAAGGCCCTTCTCAATAAATTGCTTAGTTTGGCCAGGAGGCCAGCTCTAAGAAGTGTCCTAGCTGTTCCAGTCTTCTTCCATTATGGATAATGGAGGCTACGTGCTTCTGTGAACCTTCAGTGCAGCAGAATTTCTTTTGAACTCTTCCCTAGATCTATGCCTCGATGCAGTTCTGTCTCTGAGCTCTCCAGGCAGGTTGTTTGACCTCAGGGCTTGGTTTTTGCTCTCATATGCATTTTCAGCTGTCAGACCTTTTATTGAGAGGTTTGTGCCACAGGTTAACTCCACTCGAAGTGTAGTTACATCTACAAGCGATATGAATGCTTCTGAGTTTCAAGTGCCCCAAAAAGGGTATGAATGCTTATGAAATGGAATCATTTCAGTTTTTTATTTCTAATAAATATGCTAAGTTGTTACAAACCAGTTTTTTTTGCTTTGTCATTATGGTGTATAGAGTGTAGACTGATGTGGGAAAAAAGTTACGTAAAACAGTTTAACATAAGGCTGCAACATAAAACCTGAAAAAAAAATGAAGGGGTATGAATACTTTTGCAAGGCATTGTATGTGGACATTCTGACAATACATCCCGCTAACAAAAAATATGTTAAAAGAATATTTTGGAGGCATTCTCTTTAAGTTAAGAAAACATGTTTTCTGAACGCTCTGAAACAAGTAGTAACTTGTAAAAACTGTTATGAACATCCTAAAATGTTTTAAAAAAAAAAGTTTCATGAATGATGTATAAACAACGTTTTTCATTGATTTGGGAACATTATTAAAGACCAGTTAACTTTGAACAAATAGTCTATTAATGTTACTGGAAGAATGATTGAGAGATCCTTGTCAAAATATCATAGATCTGAAAACACCCCTATCTGGGACAACAAAATCCATTATGATGTTTGGAACTTGTAAAATGTTATCTATGTCGAATTTTTCCTCCCGTGGCTAAAAATATCTCATAATTGAGCAGAAGTATTCAGCAATTCTTCAATTTGGAATGAAATGGAATTTACAGCACAAAATAGGCTACTTCTTCTCAAAATAGGCCACTTGAGAATAGTAATGACGTTATTCAGTTTTATACCTTTAAAATGAATGGTGACTTTTTTTCAAAACTTATTTGTTATGTTAATAAAGGTTGCATGTCCAATACAATTTCAAACAGGTATAAAGGGGAATGTCAGGGGCACATGAGATACATGCATGACACTGGGACAGTATTTTTCTCCTTGAGACACAAATCAGGGTGTTTCAGCAGAGGCAGTTTTGTTCTGGTTGAAAATAACTCATCGTTAACACCACAACCCCACCCCCAGTCTGCAGCCTGCCAGCTGAAGGTGCCTTTCATACACACTCTGGGGTATGAAAACAAACTTCACCTGAGAAAGAAATTGAGGACAAACCTTCTCTATAGACTCAGGGATCATAAAACTGCAAGTGTTGAAGTCCAATAAACATCATATGTTCAGTATATCCATATAATCTCTGTGATTTTCCTTTGTATGAACATGGAGAGCATAGTAGAGCATGTTTTTAAGAGAGCTGACATGTGTTAGCGGGTCAGCCATGAACAGCTCTGCCTTTATACTGGCTATCAGACACCCAGCATGTCTATATATAGATCCAAACCCCCAGACCCCACTATATCTGTCAGTAGATATGTGTGTGTGTCTACAAAAGACAGAGAGAGACAGAGAAACGGGGAATTAGAGCATAGCAATTAGAGTATGAAATCTGTGAAATGCATGCATAACTACCATGATACTGAAAAGACAACAGCATCATTGTATTAGACTGTGTGTCAGGTGTGTGTGTATGTTCACTGACAGATGAAGTACCTGCTCGGTCATTAATCTAAAAGAACAGCACTGGGTTCTGGGACCAAGGACACCTTAGCTGAGAGGTGTTACGGAAAAATAGAACACCACCATGAAAGGTGTGCAATCCTTATTGTCGGTGGCAGGCTTCTTAAATTGCATCTTATTATTTCTTAAAATATCTCTGACAGTGCAGGTGGGGAGTCTTTTGGTTGACTACTAATACAATACTGTAAGTAATACAGACCTGGATTTGTCAAAATGAGAAAAAAATATATAATAATAAAAATAATAATAATTATTATTATTATATGGTTGGCTAATACTTGTGTATGTTTGACAGCCTATGTTCCTCATAGGTGGACGCTGATGTGATTTAGGCTAAAAATGCATAAATATTCAGTACATTTCAAACGAGCTTTAATAACAGACAAAGCAATTGTGACCACATAATAAAAGTTACTCACACTCGTGTGTTGTGTCATTACTGTTGGATCCCAAATAGAAGGCACCACACAGCATCATCTTTTAGTTCAATCTTTCTTAAATTCTTCAATTTGTAAACGGATCTGTGGTACGATAAAGTAAAGTTTCTTACTGACGCGGTCTGGAAATCCACTCTTTCCTAACATTGCATAAACCTGCATAACAAAATGGAATCCTACAGAGCCTGGGACCTCACATATGGGAGAATAAATTTTTACTCACAAATTTGTGAGTTATCTGTTTGCAATCCGTTCCCATGGGTTTGTAAACTGTACTCACGGATTCATTTTAGAAGAACAGCACGCTCCCAGGTAGCCTGCGTGTTAACAAATCATATTGTATATTGTTTTATTGCATATTATTATGTAAAATAGGCCTACATCAAATTGTCTTAAAGAAGAAGTTCACTTCCAGAACAAAAATTACAGAAAATGTACTCACCCCCTTGTCATCCAAGATAGTCATGTCTTTCTTTCTTCAGTCGTAAAGAAATTATATTTTTTGAGGAAGACATTTCAGGATTTTTCTTCATATAGTGGACTTCAATGGTGCCCCAAGTTTGAACTTCCAAAATGCAGTTTAAATGCGACTTCAAACAATCCCAGATACGGTTGTAAATGATCCCAGCCGAGGAAGAAGGGTCTTATCTAGTGAAATGATCGGTTATTTTCATAAAAAAAAAAATACAGTTTACATACTTTTTAATGTCAAAAGCTCGTCTTGTCTTGCTCTACTGAACTTTTTTTTTTTTTTTTCCGGTTCATGATAGTTAGGGTATTTCGAAAAACTCCCATCTCATGTTCTCCCTCAACGTCAAACTCATCCTACGTCACTGTTTTACCTTTTTTGTTAAGGGTGTTTGATCTTGTTTGCATGTTCACTTTGCAAAGACTGGGTCGGCACTTCTTTAGCGATGTAGGATGATTTTGAAATGATTTTTGAAGTTGAGGGAGAAAATATGTTGGGAGTTTTTCGACATACCCTAACTGTCTTGGACCAGAATACACAAGAGTTCAGGCAGAGCAAGACAAGACGAGCGTTTGAGGTTAAAAAGTATTTAAATTGTATTTTTTTATAAAAATAACCCAAAAATAATCGTTTCGCTAGATAAGACCCTTCTTCCTCAGCTGGGATCGTTTACAACTGCATTTGAGATCGTTTAAATCCGCATTTAAACTGCATTTTGGAAGTTCAAACTCGGGGCACCATAGAAGTCCTTTATATGGAGAAAAATCCTCAAAAAACATAATTTCTGATTCTCTAACAATTGTAGCGGTACGAGGTGGAATACAATGATTTAATAAGAAAATGTGCGTCAAAATCTTGTGTTTATTTGTGATAATCTTAGCACTTTATTATTATTGTATAATAAACCTGCCATTGTGTTATGACTGACTTTGGACTTAATTGTTCCTCTTTTGTAAGTCTTTTTGAATAAAAGCTTCTAAATGCATATGTAACCTAAATGTAATAATAACAATAGTAATTATTATTATTATTATTATTATTATATTAATACTTATTATTATTTTATTAATATTTATTATTATCTAGGTTACATTATTATATTATTATTAATAATGATGATGATAATAATAATAATAATAATTATTATTATTATAATTATTATTATTATTGTTGTTGTTGCTGTTGTTATTGTTATTATTGTTATTTTAATTTATAGGCTAACCTTTTACAGTTTTGGACTATTAATTCTTGACATGAAGACTTATTTTGGTGATTTTTATTATACTAAGCTTCTAGATGCATTAGATGCATGCTTTACTGTTAATATTATTATTAAATAACTAGGCCTATTATAACATTGCATTCAGTTAAAGAGCAAAAGAATGACAACATAACTTGTACATTATTTGTTTTGTATTGCTTTTTACCTTCTCCTCTTGAAACTCTATTCTTTTTTAGAAAATTTGGGTAATGTTCTATTTTGAAAACTAAAGTTTACAAAGCCATTTGAACCTCACTCTTCTGTCACTTAATATTTTATTTTGGTGAGTTAAAGTACGATGATCTGCACTCACAAAATAGTCTTCATGTTAACGTTTTACATTATGCCAATCACCAATAGGATAAAACAGGTGGTGGTGTTTCATCCTACATAAATGCTAAATAAACGCTAAAAAGAATTAGACTATTTTGTGAGCTCAGTAAGTTTAATAAACACAATACAATGCATCCCACACCTAAACAGGTGGCCTGGTTGAATCTGCCGGTACGGCCTGGGGGCGGGACCACAAATCCACAAGCATAGTTTACAAACCCACGGGAACAGTTTGTGGGGTACGGGTTCAAAAACCGAAGGTACTGTTTACAAAATCTGAGCGCATGGATTGGAAATTTGTGGGTGCGGTTTATTAATCCGTGGGCACGATTTGTTGAACCGAGGGAATAGTTTAAGAATTTGTGAGTACGGTTTATAAATTGAGGGGACGAACTGCAGTTGTTTTTGGCTCCGTAGAATCCAACTAGTCAAATTAAAGTGCATACTTGTTCATCAGAGGTCTAGGATCCCCTTTGTTGGCCCTCACATTTTCAACCATCTTCCAAGCTAAAGGCTCATTCACAATTTCCCTTGCTCAGTGAAATTTTGTCTCAGTGTCTGAGACAAATGTGTTGAGCATGGACTTGAGTGTGTGATTAAAATACACCACAACACCATCTGTTTGAGGGTGATGGAGTAGTGTGTGAATGCCAGTAATTCCACGCTACTGGCGCAGCTTGGTCATCATGAGACAAGATACGAAGATGTTTTGGCCAGTGGGAATTTCCTTTGAGAAACCCGTTGAGAGGCCCATTACTAAAAAGAATTTTACCCATTTAATCCAAAATTGTCCCAATCTAAGTGGGCATATACTCCCTGGATATCCTAAATCAATCAATCAAATTTAAAAAGTAAACTTTGAAAAGTTTCAACTACATTGGAAATCAGTCAGTTGCTCAATAACACCCATTATAAAATTGCTAACATTACACAGTAGTAACATATATATATCTTTTTTTATCAGCTTGCAGATGGCACAATAAACCTTGAACTAGAGCAATGAACTAGAACAATCCTTTTCTAAAATATACCTTTAAACATCTGTATTAGTTTTGTTACACAAGAAAAAGTTTTCCTTTTGTTTTCACTTTAACACAGGCACCCAACAAGCTCATATAACATATCAGTATGAGATGATGCCATTTGTCTTTGTATGCATGTGTTGTTTTGTCTGTACTGATATTAAAGGAATAATTTGCTTAAAATCTACTCAACCCTCAGGCAATCCACAATGAGTTTGTTTCTTCATCTGAAAGTATTATACTCTGCAGTGAATGGGTGCCATCAGAAACAACTGATAAAAAAACATCACAATAATCCACAAGAAATCCACACCACACCAATCCATCAATTTACATCTTGTAAAGTGAAAAGCTGTGTGTTTGTAAGAAACTAATTCATCATTAAAGGGGTCCTATTATGCTCTTTTACAATATCTTGATTTTGTTTTGGGGGTGTACTAGAACATGCTTTCATGCTTGGTGGTTCGAAAAACACATTATTTTTAACATAATTACATTATCACAATAAATTTCTCCAAGCCTGGCACAAATGGCTCGATTAGTTTTGGGTTTAATGAAGGTCCGCCTTCCGAAAAGCGAAATGTATTGTGATTGGTTAGCTGTCCCACTGCGTCAAAGAAGCAAGTTCTGTGTACGACTGTTAGCGCAAGCTAGATTAAAGTGATTCTTACGTTTTAAATATGGATATTTTGCTTACAAAAATGCATCGATTTGCTACAAGTGGCCTTTATTAACCCCCTGGAGCTGTGAGAGGTACTTTTTATTATGGATGGATGGATGCATATTATTGGACTTGTTTTGGACTGATGAGGAGAAACACCCATCTATGCCATTCTAAAGCTTAGAAGTGCCAGGATAAATTTTAATATAACTCCGACTGCATTCATCTGAAAGAAGGAGGTCATATGCACCTAGAATGCATGGAGGGCGAGTAAATAATACGCTACTGTAGTTTTGGGTCTTATCGTCAGCCTGCGAGATCGCCAATACATGATATTATCGTGCTAATGTATTTAATTATTTACATTAGTTTCATTGTCTGAAACCAGCTCCAGCATAAGGCTAAAAGCAGCCTAACATTAACATTATCAAAGCACATCATCACTGATTAGCCTAGCCTATTCTAGTGCTAGTTTATGCATTTTAAAAAACACTTGCGTTATAAGTGAAGCTAACGTTATCTACACTGTATGATGAATAAATCTCTTACCACACACTGTACACGTTTGCGGGGCGTTACGGCTCCGATGCGGCAACCAGAGTAGATCGCAGCTTCGTCATATGTTTCGACCCCCTTTACTGCACATGTCTGCGGTGCGTTACAGCTCTGAAGCGGCCACTCTAGTCAGAACTTGTGTTTATACCGCTCGTTGAAGCGGTACCTACCCGCCCCCCAACAATTCGAATTGTTGGGGGTGGGATTTAGTTTAATGATATTCTAATGGACCACGTTGTGACATCATTGCATGCGGAAAACAAACGCTGTAGTCCTAAGGAGCCGTTCGTTGTAGTTCTTGAAAAGGGAATTTTTTTAAAATACCTCCCTTTGAAGTGGACTTTGAGATTTGTAACTTTGTAGATCTTTTTTATGCCCAGAGATACACACCACACAATGACTAAAGTTCAAAAAGTATAAAAAAATTAATAATAACACTTTCTCCAGTAAAAAAAGTCCATCCCCTGTTGTCCTCTCACATCAAAATGCACCAACATTTTCATTTGGAACTCTTTTAGACTGTTTCACTTGTAAATGGTGCTTAATCTGTACATATTTGTCTAATAAATCTGGCATTGCAAGTGCTGGTTCTTTGATTACCCTTCACTGCAAGGGATCCACTGCTGAACAAGTGATGTACTCTAATGCTAAAATTCTACAAATCTGTTCTAATGAAGAAACAAAGTAAGAGTAAATCTTCAGCAAATTTTCATTTTTGGCTGAACTATTCCTTTAATAAACAAATAATGGTGTAGCATAGAATAAAGAATCTATTGATATGACCAACAGTTTGTCACCAGTGTCTCTACCACACCATCTGGATTTGCAAAATAAGAGACTGCACACACACACATTACAGGACCACCAACTCCCATTTCCTTTGTTCTCGTGTTTCTACAAAGAATCAGCTGTGGAGCAGGAAATGAAAAAGACTGAAGAAAAAAGTAGCATTAGATGAAAAGGAATATGACAAACAACGTCCCTCCTTTCACACCACATACAAAATAGCAGCCAAGGGGGAGAGGTGATTTTACCTTTCCTCTTAGGAATCTCTTTGTTCTCCTAAAGAACACACAGATGTTATTTTATTAATCAATTGTGCAAAATGAAACAAAAAAAAAAATGGTACAGCTGATATTTCATCTATATTTTACCTTACAAACAAAAGCATTCAAATACACACTAGTATTATTAATGCAAAACTGGATTGTATAAAGTGTTCTGTGTGGTTGAATGTGGGATGAGTTATATTAAAGATTATTATTTGTGGTCTACGTTCAGATTCCTGACCATGAACCATGTTAACTCTAACCAACAATGTTGTTTAAGTTCTCAGCCTCTGGCCTAAGGAAAACCACAATAGTTTTCCTAAAATCTAATGGCTGATACAGTATAAATGTTCTTCCAGGATCATCATTTCTTTGCCCTGCCTTGGGTGCAGCCAATGTTTTCCTTTAAATGTGCAATTGGAATATATGCAATTCTGATATGATTTAGGCTAAGAAACAACGCAAAACCTCTAACTCCTACACAGTCCCTGTGGCAGCTCTATAAACACTTGTATTGAATGCTTGAGCCACTGCAATCATAATCAAGACTTTCCCAAAATGTGGGGTAGAATATAAGATGTGCATGTTGAACTGTTAGGAGGGTTAGTCATGCTAATCAGTGGAGGACAGTGGGGGTGTTCTGCCCGCTGATTATGGCAATAAGTGACGCACAAGAACGACAAAGGACCACTCGAAAATAACTTCAAAGAGCACTTCAAACTCAGCATTAACATGACGAAGTTATAATTATAATTTGTGATGCTGACCCTTGATAAGATGGAAACAGAGTCTGTCCTGAGCAACAGGACACAACACTGAATATTCTGCTGTTACAACAACAAACATGAACTCCATATCATGGTGAACTTTGATGACCAGGCTGGCTGCCGTTCAGTGATGTTTACTGTGTGCCACCGTGTGGCTGAAACAGAAACCGTGAACATTAACATACTTCTTGTCCTATTTAAATCAGCATATTCATAGGCTCAATACACTGGGAAATTTGTGAGCAATTATACAATTTTTGTTTTCTACATTTGCTTTTCTTAAGCAAATGACAGTTTTTTTCTTATTCAAATGATCTTCTTAAGCCCTGTCAAGGGAAAAAAATAAACAGACAACCAACTACAAAATGTACACTATATTAAGAGAATATAACCCACATACCGCCTAAACATTTAAGGTTCTGTAAGATTCTTTGAAAGTGTCTTATGCTCACCAAGACTGCATTTATTTGATCAAAAATGCTGTTAAAACTGTAATATTGTGAAAACTGTACATGTTTACATATGTTTACAACTGTACAAGACGTTTACATATAGTCCATAGGAGAAAATAACAGTTGAATTTATAAAAATGATGCTGATGCTCCAGAAGGAAACACAAAGCATTAAGAGCCAGGGGTAAAAACATTTTGAATTTGAAGATTAGGGTAAATGTAATTTTGTCTTCTGGGACACATGTAAGTGTCTTCTGTAGCTTCTGAAGGGCAGTACTAAATAATAATGATAATAATAAATATGATATTTAAGCAAAATAAGAAAAATGTACACATCTTCATTCTGTTCAAAAGTTTACACCCCTGGCTCTTAATGCATTGTTTTTCCTTCTGGAGCATCTGCGAGTGTTTGAACCTTCTGTAATAGTTGCATATGAGTCCCTCAGTTGTCCTCAGTGTGAAAAGATGGATATCAAAATCATACAGTCATTGTTGGAAAGGGTT
>JAHKKF010527493.1:0-16460 GCA_019740295.1 Labeo calbasu | reverse complement strand
AAAAAAAACAAAGAATTTGTGAGAACTAAAGGATTTTTCTAAAGAACAGTGAGCAGTTTAACTGTTCAGGACAAACAAGGGACTCATAAACATCTATCACTAAACAAAACAAAACAAAACAAACAAAAAACAACAACAAAAACAGCTGTGAATCATTTAGGTAACAAGTATTAAGAATCAAGCGTATGTAAACTTTTGAACGGGGTAATTTTTATAAATTCAACTGTTATTTTCTCTTGTGGACTCTATGTCTTTTATGTGAAATATTCAGGTCAATACCTAAATAATAATAACATGCATTTTGAATGATCCCTCTTATTTTGGTAAAATAGTTAATATTTCACAGATGCAATCCATTATGCTGTTTTGTGGAAAACATGATTTTTTTCCCTCCTCAGGATTCTTTGATGTATCAGATAGTTCAAAAGAGCTATTTGTTTGAAACAGAAATATACCACATCCAGCTGAATAAAATGATACATGTTAAAAGAGAATGGGACTGTATAATAAACAGTATATTAATTTTGTTTCTATTTTAAAAGACATGTTTACAGCATACAAAAAGCAGAAACATTAACAAACTAGTTCTGAACAACTGAAATAAAAATAGAAATAGACAGAAGATAAGCACTGAATAACAATTTATTAAAATGTATTTCATGTTTATTATGCACTACTAAGAAATACATTTACTTGTGAGAATCAAAGCACTGTGCATCAAAACATACACAAGATTGAAATCTTTGAAATAATTTTGTGAAATAAATATTTCTTAAGAATAAACTAAGTATTAGTACTTTGCATAATTTCAGTTGAAAAAAAATCAACAACTACAGCAACAAAATACAACATTTTAAAAGGAATTACATTCATGCAAGTGGTTGAAAACTTAAACCTTATCATGTTTAATTCTGTACTGTATATGCTCCAGATATTTCGTGGACAAACATTTTTTTTCTAGAGGAAACTATTCTCTTAATAGCAATGTTTATTTAACACACATGTGTAGTGAAAACACTTTGAAACAATCTGTATTTCTGCATGAATGGCTCTTAATATTGAGATCTAATCTATATTAATAAACAAAAATACACCATGGGCCTCATTTATGAAATGAGATCTAATCTATATTAATAAACAAAAATACACCATGGGCCTCATTTATGAAATGAACGTAGGACAGAAAATTGGGCGTGCGGTCGTTTCTACGCAAAACTTGGAATTTATCAATATGGATGTGAGAGGTGGCTATGATCAAATCTCACGTCAGGTCTGAGCTTGTGTCCGCAAGTTTTTGAGTTAGCATAGAGAATTTCGGAGAATTGTATAATGACAGCATTTTGTTTGTTTAGATTATTTTCCTGGCCGACAAACAAATATGCACAAATTTATATGCAGTATAAACAATAGACCAAGAGGATTCACACATCGTTGCATCACCCACCTGCTGCACTTCGCTGAACAGAGAAAAACAGAAATGATAAAAGGAACAAAATAAATAGGGCTAGCCTACACAAAAGAGATTTCTAAATAATTAACAGATTAACAAAAGAAAAAAAAAAAACCTCTGCGACAAGTATAGGCCACTTTAGTTTTTGTGACACACTTAATGCAGTTTATTTGTCATATATTAAATGTAACTGATCATGCAGGCGCCTCACACGCACACAAACAAATTTCAGCGTTGCTAACTTGACATTTCAGCCATTAATCAAACTAAAATGCAGTCAGAACAACCATAAAAGTTACACTGCTCAATTTAAAAAGGTCTGCTGTAAAATCAGTATGCATGTGAAGACTGAATTATGTGGATACTGAAACACAAGTGAAGTACAAACTCATGGATAATAGTGTTTTTTTTTTTTTTTTAAATGTCTAAATATTTTTATTTTATTTTTTATTTTCCATTTCAACAACATCATGGATAATAGTTTAGCAACTAAATGTTACATGGCAAAAAATGGAAACATTTGGATGAGAGAGGCTTCATTCAGTTTAGCTCGGCGTTTGTATTCTGTATTCACTAGCCTAATTTGTGTTTTACTTTAAAGTTTAATATAAAATTTTAAAGCTACTCATTTTTCATTCTTGTTCTGTAATACCATTTAATTTAAAGTTTGTTGTGGATTAAGGAGAACTAAATAGGCTATAATGTTTCTAAATGTTTTGTTATATATTTATTGGTATTTAATATACATACTGTAAATTAATGCTATTGTTTGCAAATAAAAGGTTAAAGAGTGCTTTTTAGAGTAAGATCAATTTCTCTGTCATGAGTTCACTTCCTCTTTTTGGTGTCGTAAATATTTAAATATTTAAATGACGATTGTTTTCAGCCGCCACATTTATCAACGTACGGTCATTTGTACGACGGGACTGGCGGCATTCGAATGTTTCATGAATCACATGTGGACTCTGTTGTAAGTTGATTTGTGCGCACGTATGTGCGCTCGTTTCTACGTTCGATTGATAAATGAGGCCCCATGTATCTAGCCATCAAGCCATGTTTGAGCCGACATCTGAAGTGATGAGATGCTTGATAATTGTCTTAGATCAGAAGGGGGTATATGGTTTGAAAATTTTGAGACATTAGGTTCACATCACAATATTACAAGCCATTCTTACAGAAACTGAAGGTTTTTTTTTCACAAATATGTGCTTGCACATGCACACACAATAAACGCACACATACATACGTCATTCACTCAACACTGAAGTAGGATCCAGATCTTCAGTAAGATCCTGCTCTCATCTTATCTGATTGCTTGCCAAATAATTATAGCAAAGATGGTTGCCACTAGCGACAGGACAAGAGCCAGAATACACATCCTCTTGCGGGATTTTCTCTAAAATGGACAAAACGCAATGATAAACAATCTACCGGGCAGCACTACTGACATTTGTTCCTTACACTACCAGTCAAAAGTTTGAATTTTTTTTTCGAAATGACAAAGCTCACAAAGGCTGCATTTATTTAATCACAGTAAAACAATAATATTGTGAAATATTATTACAGTTTCAATTTCAGTGGCACATGATCCTTCAGAAATCATTCTAATATGCTGATTTGCTCCTAAAATATTTCTTCTTATTATGATCAATGTTGACAATTTTCTGAAAACAGAAATAATACTGCATAATAATTTTGTGGAAAACAAGATTACTTTAATTTCTCAGGACTCTTTGATAAATAGAACGTTTAAAAGAACATAATTTATTTGAAACAGAAATCTTTTGTTACATTGATTCATTTAACGCATCCAACTGAATAAATTTTGAAATTTCTTAAAAATTTTACTGATCCTAAACTCTTGAATGGTAGTATTCTTATTAATGTTGAGAACAGTTGTTGTCTATGTATCTCATATTTTGTTATATTTAATAAATAAATGCAGCCTTGGTGAGCATAAAAACCCTGTTTCAAAAACTTTATTCCAAATTATTTCAAACCTTTGACTTGTAAAGTATGTGTAAAGGAATGAAAATCATATAAATGTCCATCACGGTCATACCTGATAATAAGCCGCATGCTGCAGTTGTTCAGCTCCTCGTTCCACGTGCACCTCTGCACTCTCCACATTGGCTTCAATGCTATCTGTGAATGATGACATGAGGAAACCAGTTTTTAAAATCTGTGAACAACTGAATCTGTGCAAAAAATGAGTTTAAATGAAGCTTTTCAAATCTGGTTGGATAGAACTAGACTAACCTACCTATCATGTCACCCTGGTCATGGATCATAACTGCAAGATCCTTGAAGATCTGATTCACATCCATAATGTCTGACTGAATCAAGAACAGAAAGCAGCTGGAACATTGTACTACAACCCATGTCTGAGAATTGTTACCAATGTTACCATTATGTAATTTACATTTTTAAAAAAATATAATAATAATTTACCATTAACATTTAAAAAAAAAAATAAGACAGTGTATCTGAAAACATCTTTTAATAACATGTATTAAAAAATCCTCACTAAACAGCTTGAATGCTTATGGGTCTTGAAAAAAATTATCATTTTTGTATGCTGATGTCATACAGGAAGTGCTCACCTCCAGCTGACGGATATTGGTCTCCCTCTCTTTAATAAGCTCAAGGTCCTCTTCGGTTAAAGGCTCCTCTTCTGTCTGCATCCTCCATTCTTCATTTCTTTACAAATGAAAAAAGCTATGAACATTTCTGCTTTCATATCTCTCACCAGACCCACCAGACACCATATCATATAAGTAAACCATCTTGGAATATGTATTGTGTTTGTGATGTGCATTGTGATCAAAATCAGGGTACATGAGGGCACTATTTGATCCTTGGGTTCAAAAGAATTATGAACACAGCTTGATAAAGGTTTCTTTTTTAGATATTAATCCATTAAAAATAAAAATTCTGTCATTACTTACTCAACCTCATGTCGTTTCAGACAGTGAGAACAAACCTCACATGTGCTTGTGACATGTAAGAACCTTACTGATTCTTGTGTGTCAGGCTAAAACAACTTTTGAGCTTTAGTTGACCATATTTTATGTGCTCTATATACTATATGTGTGTTGTGCAATGTTTGTATGTAAATAACAACATTTAAAATGTTTATTTAGTGATGGTCAACCCCAATTTTTTTTTTCACAGACCGGTTCTTTTGGACAGTCCATTTCAGTGAACCAGCTCAAAAAACGATTCACCAGTTCTTTTACGTCATAACTTAATTGCGTCATCAAGACACACTGTCATCTCCACCGGTGAAAATACATGCTCAAAGAGAAACTTAAATTAAAGCAGCGATGAAAGGGCCCTTGTACCCGGGCTCACTGCCGACCAGTGGCTTTAGGAAAACAGTGAACAGTGAGCAATATGCATTTAAAGTGGTAAATATACAAGGAATTTATCAAAGTCATTTATATGTGCCAAACTTCCAGCTGTCAGTTGGTGCGCTATGACTATAACTGAATATTGGCATGTAGATGTGTTCAGGCCAGCACTTTTATCAAACAAATTAAGTTTGGTGCAGATTGAACATGGTATGCCTTAGTTAGTGTAAAACATGACATATCCTGTTACCAACAGATGGCGCTATAATTATATCTGTATATTGGCCTTTAGATGTCTTCAGGCCAGGACTCTTACCAAACAAGTGAAGTCTGGTGCAGATTAGACAGTGTATGTTTAAGATAGTGCAAATAATACAAATTATTTCCTGTTGCCAGTAGGTGGCACTATGATTGTAACGGAACCGTTCAGGTGTGTTCAGGCCAGGACTCTTATCAAACGTGCGAAGTTTGGGGCAGATTGGACATTGTATGGCTGAGTTACAACAACTTCCATTCCCATTGTGAAACATCGAACTTTGTCATGCCGCGATGGACAAGCCCTTCAACGAAAACTCAAGATCTTTGCAATTTAACATCGCAAAGGCGTTCAGATAAGACTGACCAAATATCATTTTGATGTCATTAAATCTATAGGAGGAGTTTGTTACAGCGTAAAATATGACTATAACTAAATATGAGCATGTAGATGTCTTTAGGGCAGGACTGTTATCAAACATGTGATGTTTGGGGCACACTGGACATTGTATGCTTGAACTATAACAAGTTCCTGTTTCATGGCGAAACATTAAAATTTGTCAGGCCGCCACAGACATGCCCTTCAACAAAAAACTCAAGATCTTCGCAATTTAATGTCACAAAGGGCTTTAGATTAGACTGACCAAATTTGGTGTTGAGTTTATCTGAAAAACTCTATAGGAGGAGTTTGTCAAAGTGCAAGGCCTGAAAATAGCAGAAAAAAACGACACAAAATTTTGCTGAGAAAATAAAAAATAACTGACTACCTGTTGGGTTTCGGATTTTGCACCAAGAGACTATTTTTTAGGTACTGGTGTGCTACATATGTGTACCGATTTTTGTACATGTGCGTGAAATGTAGCTTAAGGCGCCCTTTGTTGAAAGTGAACAGGTGGCGCTATCGAGCCATTTTGCCACACCCAATTCTGAAACCTATATCAGACGTAAATTTTCACCACTTCTGGTGCGTGCGCAAAGTTTCAGAGTTTTCGAGCATGTTTAGGCCCTCAGAAATGCAATTCATTTTGGAATAATAAAGCTATGTGTAAATGCACATTTGGAACAGCTTGAGGTGAGGAAATAATGACAGAATTTTCATTTTGGGCTGAACCATCCTTTTTAAAAAACTCTTCTCATAATTGTACTAATTTTTTAAAGGGGTCATCGGATACCCATTTTCCACAAGTTGATATGATTCTTTAGAGTCTTAATGAAAAATCTATAATGTACTTTGGTTAAAAATTCTCAATGGTTGTGTAAAACAACACCCTTTTTACCTTGCCAAAATCAGCTCTGCAAAAATCATCCTGTTCTGGTCAATGCTACTTTAAATGTTAATGAGCTCTGCTCGCCCCGCCCCTCTCTTCTCTCTGTGGAGTGACAAACCTGTTTACTTTAGCCACATTTAGCCATGTTTAGCCACTACACTTGCTAACTAGCACGTTATTAGGCAAGGTGATTCATAAAAAAACCTTTATACTCACTTCTGCTGTAAGTGAAGCTGGATCACGAATTATTTGCGCAAACATAGACACATTTATGTAGATCGGGAGGCACATTCCCAACACAAACAAACCAAATCCACTGCATCTTCAGTGGCTCAGATGTCGGGAGTAAATGACAACTACTATGTTCATTATTACATCCAGCAACACAACACCTCAATAGATAAAAGATATTCTTGTCTAACTTACATCCCTGCTCCGGCATCAAAACAACAGAGGTTGGACTGTGACAGCTGATCTGAGGTAAGACGCTCATGTCAATCAACTATTGTGGGAGTGGCCTCTGTCGGTGTGACGCCGTATGGGAATGGCTCGATTTGAAAAAGGGGCTTATTTTTACAGATTAATTAAAAACCGCTGCATGGATTTTTATCATTTTAGGGTAGATTTGTACATGCACTGCCAACACACATTGACAACATGAACAAGTGAACTTTGCATCCGATGACCCCTTTAAGACAAAACAGATACTCCTATGTCTCAGTGAATATGATGGAACCTTACTTTTCAAATGTCACAAGCTGTTCATCTTGACTGAGCTCATCAACCTGCAAAATGATAGGCTTTTACTAAGGAATTGACAATCAAAAAATAAGCCTTAGATAGTTATCAAATATATCAAAACCTGGAGTCTGGAGCCAGCTCGTGCCCGCGCCACTGATTCACGCTCCCTCTCTGCGGCTCGCCGCTGGACCACTTGGAAGTTGTTAAGTGCAGCTGAGAAGTCGTTCATCAGGCGGTCTTTCTGAATCCTCTGCTGCCGCTGTGTGAAGAGAAGCATTAGTATGAACACATCTGGCCAATATGAAGTCAGCTGAGGTTGGTATGAGAAAGTGTGAACTCACCTGTTCTGAAGGAGATTGTGGCTGTGGTAAAGAGCCCAGGTCTTTCAGATGTCTGTTGGTCTCTTTTGCTAACTGGTTTGTGTAGTGCTGCATTTGCTGGCTGTTTGCAACATACAGAGATGTTACTATGTATATCACTCTCTTAATTTAATACCAATATGTGCAGATGCTAAATGAAATAGTACGGCTGGTAATTCCCACACTCTGCTCATCAAGTTAGCAAGAGATAATTAGTATACACAGGTTTTAACAGTCACTGGAAACAAAGTTTTGTTTACAAAGTTTCTGCTAGAATAAGCAACTATGAGGAGAAATTACTCACTGCCTTTGTCAATGTTTGCACATTACTAGCATCAAATGCTACAGATAGTCTCAGACAGTTTCTTCTCCCAGTGCAATAACCTTTTATTTATTCGTTACCACCTACATCCTAGTACAATCCTGACATCTCATTCTATTGTATTCCTTTCCTATCATCTGTAGCACAACTGTATATACAATTTATTTTATTTTTTATTTATATTTCAATTTTTGTCTATTTATATTTACATATATGTATTGTTTTATTCTTATCTTATTTATATTGTCTCTGTGTTGTTGCTGGAAGCCTGTGACACTAAAACAAATTCCTTGTAAGCATTTTCGCATTTTCTGATTCTAATATTTTCTTTAATGCGCTTACTTTCAAAGTAAAATAATCATGTTGTCTATTTTAACACTAATCCTAACGCAAACCCTACAGTAAGTACACAATTTATAATTACACTGTAAATAAAAACTTATTGGCTAGTTCACCCAAAAATGAAAGTTCTGGCATTTACTCAACCTCAGGTTGTCCCAAAACCGTATGAGATTCTTTCTTTTGTCACAAACGAAAAAGAAATTTGAAAGATTGTGGGTAAACAAACACTATGGCTATCATCAGCTATATGGTTTCCAACATTCTTCATGTATATCTTCTTTTTGTGTTTGACAGAAGAAAGAAACTCATACAGGTTTGAAACAACCTGAGGGTGAATAAATGATGAAAGAATTGTAATTTTTGAACTATGTCCCTCTAAAATAAAGTGTAATCAATCATTACTACTGGATAAACAGAAATTCTGACAACTCCTGCATAAATGTTCGCAGTACGGTACAACAGGACTAAAAGTGCACAGAGGTATAAAGTGAATTAGATTTTATTGTCCTCTGAACCACTAGATGGCACAAAAGTTCACTGCAACACTGCCCTCAATTTTTTTCTGGGCATATTTCGCTGATCCTTCAACATAATAACAAAATAAGTTGATCTAATATTTAATTTAATGTTTAAATCACATGAGAAAAACAAAAGATATTTTACCCCAAAATTAGACTGTGTTTTTTCTTTCTTCTTTTTTATGCTCTTGTTTATGTAAAAACTGGACTCACAAATGTGTGGTCTTTGTATTGAAATTGAAGAGATAATTCTGCCATACTTCGTTATAGTCGTGTTATCTTTCTTTTAAACAAGATTTGAGTTTGATGTAGTTGTGAGACACAGGTCTTGTTAATAAATTTTAGTTTCGATTACATTTTCAGTACCTGGAGAAAAATGTATATTTGGGGTAAAATGCAGCTCTATTGTGGACGCAGAATCATTCATGTGGTAATGAATAGCTGGCAGACTTTTCCATTTGTTGGTTAGATGCAAACAATATCATTTTTAAGATGGGTGTCTACCTTAGAGATTATCTCCATCTTTATAATGGAATCATCATATTTAAAAAATATGATATTAATCATATTAATTTTACATAACGAAATGTATTATTTATTGTTACTATTATAAGGCAAATTTTAAATAATTATGCAGTGTTTTTGTTTTTTGTTTTTTTTGTATTTAATGTTTTATGTATATTTAAAATGAAAATATTTGTAATATTTTTAATGACAATGTATTTATTAAATAAAATTAAATAAAAAAAAATGTGAACAAGTATTAATTCATAGACTTTTAACTATATATATATATTACTTTAGCTAAAGTATTTGTATCGATACTGGAGGCCTTTTGCCCCATGCTGATGAGCCTTTTACCCTGAGTTTGGTATGTTTTTTTCTGCAATCATACAGGATGTGAGTAGTAGAAACACGTTTTCCTTAAGGTGTACCTTTAGCCTTTATCATTATTTGAGTTTGCACTGTCATTTTACATAAGGGTCAGATAGTCACTTCCTTGTCTAACTGCATCTTTAACACAACCAAGTTAAATCATCTCTGACAAAGCTCTATGTTCACTCTAAATTTTGTGCGTAGACACATTACCACATAAAAATGTGCCCCTAATATCAAAGGTGGCTCTGAGGCTGCTTTGCTTCTGAGTACAGGAAAAGGAAATGCCGCATCATAGCGGCCTATAGTATGTGAAGCAACACAATGGATGCAAGAATGGATGGAGATATGACTGCACTCACAGTCTGTCCTGAAGTTCTGGTGTGTCTGGTCTCGTACCGAGCTGGAACAGCATGCTCTTGATTTGACCAGCTATGCACAAATAACATAAGATGGGACATTATGAGAAAAGTCTAAAAATAATAATTGTAATAATAATTGTTCAAAGTGTGTTTATTAAGAACACAACAATAATAAAAAAAAACATTTATGACAAATGCAGTCTTCTCTTCAAGTGTGGGTTTCTATGTAAAACATATCTACTCACTGTTCTGTGTGATTTTCTGGATGTTTGAGCTGCATGTCTGAGTGAGGTTGTTGAAATCTCTCGGCTGAGAGTGACTGTTGTCCATCATTTTGTAAGACATGATGACTGAAAACAACACAGCTGCTTGCATCAGATATCATTCATTATATCATATTTACGATGTAAGTAACAAGTGTATTTTCAAACATTTTTACAATATATAACATAATTACAAGTTGATAACAAAAAAGAACAAATGTAAATCATTAAGGCTGAGCAAATCTAAAAATGTACTGCGTATGCAACGCAATAAGACATTTCATATCGGTTCTGGCTGAGAAGGCCCTTCGCAAGATAAAACATTTTCTATAATTAATTTCATGTTGTCATCTGAAATAACTCAACAACGCTTGCAGTAATGTCAACATAGCAAACTGTTTTTTTAAAAAAAAAAAAAGAAACAGTGAGAATGAATCGCATACCTGTGATGCTCAGATGCGGCAACGCGCTGCTCCACTCTCACAGAAATAGAATATACAGATAGAATGGCAAGAAAACATTAACGGTTACGTTAAATAGGCGGGGCTTATTGGTCCGTTTCGGGGGTCTAAAAGTAATAATTGTAATATTTCTTCTATTCTCTTTATTTATTCAGTTTAATATCTATTAAAAATTCTAAGTGTCGATATCGTTGTGTAAATTATTGTCTAGAATCTTGCTTAAAAAAATACAAACGCGTCTTTGTCATATGATACTTGTTACTTTTCTCAGCGCTTGTCAAAGAGGTCCATTCAAAGGAGTTTGTGATTTCTGAATAGGCCGTTGTATTAATTGATTGTATAGAGTTTTGTGTCAGATTTTTGTTTATATGTCAGGTACCAATCACTGGAAAAATAAATGGAATACAGTACAAATGTTTGCAAATGTTTACAATAAGACAAAAACGTCTCTAAATTTCAATATGGTTAAAAGAAGAATTCTGCTTTTTGAGCCACCATGCGCCCTCTAGAAGAAGAACATGGTTTTGACCGCTGTTAGACATCAGTATTTTCCACCTAGTGTTTTCTTTAGAATGAAGACTGGATTTATTAGACACAGTTCATGTGCGTCATACTCATTTTTCCTCTTTTCTAATAAACGTCATGAAATTATTATTATTGTTTAATTATTTATTTTTTACTTATAAGGTTCCAGGCCTTGGTCTTATCCACATTAATAAAAAAAAAAAAAAAAAGTAAATAAATGCACAAACAAACAGTATATTAAACAAGGCCTATTATTTGAGTTGTGGTTTACCCTAACATTGAGCGAATAGCAGGGTTTTCTTTTGGAGGAAATAAGCTCTTTGGCATAGTCAGGTTCCTGTCTCATGACTTTCATAGGATAATAGATCTCACACACAAGGCTCTCATCACATGACTTCGGTTACACTGAGGCCTCTTACTAGCAGAGAGCTTGTGCTTGGAGCCAAATGTTTATTTGTTAAACTGAGGGTTACAGAGACTAGACTATGAAAAAAGGAACAAAAATGTAAAAAGCACTTTTTATGTATTTATTTATTAAAACTCAAAAGACATGCTAAAAAGGCAGGTTAACGGCAATAGGATACAAGTACTTTATATGAGTTGCATTGTTGTTTTTGGTTGATTGAATTATGCATTCCCTCGCATTTCTAAAGAATCGGATTGTTCTTGTTTCCTGCTCTTATTGCTCTCATTTCCTGTATTGTGTGAATAGGATTGCTACCTTTGGAAAATTCAGACCATAAAAATGATCATTGTGATATTGTATATATCTTGTCTAATAACCAATAGAAAGCAATAGAAAGGTTATTCATTCAGCATTCAGATTATCTCACTAATAAATCTCTGTTTCCAAAAATTGACCCTTCTGACTGGCCTAGTTTGTGGTCCCATTTAATTATAAATATGTTGTTGGCCGAAAGAGGGCGCTGCTCATTATACCAGTTTCAAGCAGCGTTATTTCAAACGTCTCGAAAATAACTTGCTAGAGGTAGTTTTGCCACTGAAAACTGGACAAAATCGCTGCAAGAGTATCATATTATCCTTCATATCATATTAGTCTCAAAGTATGCATGATTGAGCTTTCGTTCTTTAAAAGTTTGTTTGTGTGGACTTTCAATGAATGGACAAAAATAGATTATTAAAAACATCTCAGTATGTGTTACAGGTGAGTGGTAATTTTGTAGGTTCGGACTGAAACGACATGAGGACGAGTAAATGATGACAGAATGTTTATTTTTAGGGAACTCCTTTAATGTCAGCCCCTTTTAAGTGTGTAGGTCAGTCTTATAATCTATTATTCACAATTGAATAACTCTAAAATGTGACCATTTAGGTAAGGAGGCTTAACAAGGCATGTCACTTTTAGTGATGTAATGTAATTTGTGTTGTTTTTGCTTTCATTCACTTGAAGGAATTTAAAGGAAATTTAATGCATTGAAGGCCCAAGTGCAACACTGAAATCACCCACTGGAGGGCGGTATGAACATAACCTACTGTTTGAAGACCAGCCAGTGTAAGAACGTATTGTATTAAAATACATACTTTAACATCACAATTGTTGTAAACTAGAATAATAGATATGTTCCCTGGAATTTATTTTTAGGCAATATGTTATCTGAACATGCCTATTTAAATGTGTTGGTTTGTCTGTTTAATTTTAAGTGACCCTAAAGCCAAGGAGTTGCTGAATTCAATGGCAGGTCAGGCCTGTTCACAAGATATGTCCAGGTAAAAGCAAGCTAATCAGAATCAATATATAAGTGAGGGTCAAAATCCTGAGAGCCAAACTTATTTTAACCACTATCTCTAATCTTAAACTAAGCTCATGAATCTGAAACTAAACCTCAATATTCTCAATATTCTGTTTTATGTGTAAACAGTGAACACTATAACATTGTCCTGCACTCTAACAGACCCCATGTGCCAGTTTACTAAGCCTCCTGCATATTACATAAAAAATGGCCATTTTAAAGTGTCCTGCTCTCACTCTTTAAAGGGGTGCTATTATGCTTTTTCACCTTTTGAACTTTAGTCAGTGTGTGGTGTGTATCTTTGGGCATAAAAAAGATCTACAAAGTTACAGATCTCAAAGCCCACTCCAAAAGGAGATATTTCGTTTTGGAAAACTCTCTTTTCAAGAACTACAATGAACGGGTCCTTTGGACTACAACGTTTGTTTTCCGCATGCAGTGATGTCACAACACGGTCCATTAGAATATTATTAAATTAAATCCCGCCCACGGAAATTTGAATTGTTGGAGGGATATTTAAAACGTAAGAATCACTTTAATCTAGCTTGCGCTACCAGTTGTACACGGAACTTGCTTCTTTGACAAGGGGCGTGGCAGTACTGAAATACCATCTAAGTTGTTCGCCAATCGCAACGCAGTGGGACAGCTAACCAATCACAACACAACATTTAGTTTTTCGGAAGGCAGACCTTCATTAAACCCGGAACTAATCGAGCCATTTGTGCCAGGCTGGGAGAAATGTATTGTAATAATGTGAATTATGTTAAAAATAATGCGTTTTTCGAACCACCAAGCATGAAAGCATGTTCTAGTACACAGCCAAAACAAAATAAAGACTTTGTAAAAGAGCATAATAGGACCCCTTTAAATTTTAAAACACAGTAGCATTTCACAGATGCTGTTACAGTCATACCTGATTTCAGACTGATTTATTGCAATGATTTTAGTTAAATTATATTCTGATCTTTATAAAGACATGGGTAGATACTAATGTTTTGATTTTTTTTTTTTTTTTAGTTTTTTTTATGTGTGCATGTGTATGTTTAACAAACTATGCCTTTTAGTTTAGTTAAGAATGACTTTTAATAAATTAATTGCATATAAATTTATAAACCAAATATTATAGTTTACATACTGTATTATTTAAAAGACTTGAGTTTATGTCATATGAGTGATTCTTTCATCATAACGATTCCTTACTAAAATGATGTGCAATTTTTTTGATGTAAAAACACAATAATTTCAAGAAGTGTCAGTATTTGTAGAGATATCACTGTTAGGTTTTCTTTAAAATAATTTGATCTGTCATGACTTTAAGCTCAAGTCAGAGCTATATCTCATACACTACTGTTAAAAGGTTTGAAAGCATGCATTTATTTGATCAAAAATACAGAAAAAAAAATATTGTAAAATGATTACCATTTAAAGTAACAGTAATTTTTTCCTTTGATGGTAAAGCTGAATTTTCAGCATCAGTACTCCAGTCTTCAGTGTCACACCATCCTTCAGAAATCTTTATAATATGCCGATTTGCTGCTCAAGATACATTTCTTATTATTATCATGTTTGAAAACAGTGCTGCTTCATATTTAGAAACCGTGATCAATTTTTTGTCACTTTTGTTTAATTTAATGCATCCTTGCCAAATAACTTATTGAAAAAAATCATAGTGACTACAACCTTTTAAATGATAGTGTATTAAAGTCTTACTTTACTTTGATATGGCACAGTGCTATGTAGTACTGTAACACTTAAAGACATTAATTGTACTACACTCTTAAAAATAAAGGTGCTTCACGATGCCATGGAAGAGCCTTTTTTGGAGTAAATGGTTCCATAAAGAACCTTTAACATCTGAAGAACCTTTCTGTTTCACAAAAAGTTCTTTGTGGCAGAAAGTTCTTCAGATTATAAGAAAGGTAAGAAAGAGATGGTTCTTTAAAGAACCTTTGACTGAATGATTCTTTGTGGAACCAAAAATGGTTCTTATATGGCATCGCTGTGAATAACCTTTTAAAGCACCTTTATTTTTAAGAGTGTAAGTTTAAAAACCTAAAGAGATTTTCTTTAAAATCAGTTTTTCAAACTGGAACATTTCAAAGAATGAAAACGATTGCGGTGGTTATGTATTAATAGAGACTGAGTTTCTGTTTTTAGAGGATCATACAATCCACTGTAAGAAACATCTGAATGATTATTCTACATGTACGATATGTTACTCTCTTTGTTGTAATTATAGTATGATTATTGGTTCAGTTAAACAGTCTGGTAAGTGCTTGCCTCTGTTTGTTTCTCTCCTGAGCCACTGGAGTCAAAGGTCATAGTGCATTCCCACTTTTTCTCATTGTGTCATTCATAGATAAAACATCTCTCCTCAGTTAGCATCTCTCTCGCTCACTGGCCATTTCTTTCCTTATCATTCTAAGTCGTTCATCACCTCTCTTTCTCTTTCAAAGTTCCTTCCTCTGTCATCAATACGACCTTAGCATCTCCCTTTTGACCTCTCTAAAGACCCCCCCCTTCCCTCACCCTGTCCTTTCTCAGGGGCTATCAGAATGTATCGGACACTTTGTCGCCAAAGCCATTCATCATAGAGCAGCTCTGCACCAATCAAATCTTTCCTTATTATTACCCAAACATGCCTCTGGCATACCACTCACAGCACAACTCATCACATAAAAGTTACGTGTTTACATACATGCACGTCACTCTTGCTTGTAATATGGGATGGCTGTACCGGACATTGGCCAATTTCATTGGGCAAGACTGTGTGTATTTGGAAAGTACCCCTAAGAGCTGATAAATCACACTGCTTAGAGGATGAATGTGAGTAAGATTTCTTTTAGGAATGGAATGAAGAGTAGTCCTCTTGGAACTTGAGGTTTAACATCCAGTGCTTATGTTCTTGGTCTACCTGTTCTTGTAAACGCCTCTTACACAATAAAAGTCACTTGGGTAAGAAAGTATTTCCCAAAACCTGAAACGCAGTGTAAATGTCTATTAAATGACTCAGGCGAACAGTCAATTAGTAAACAACTCTGTTGTTTGGCACAGCCATTGTCTTCATTGCACTGTAAATAGATGAATCACGTAGTTGGTATAGTGTCAGAGTACCATTTATTAGATAAGGTTTCAACTAGTGACCACTTGCGGTAAGATTACTGGCACCAAGGCAAAACAATAAAATGTAGGATAGCAAAATAAACAAATATTAGAGTCCATTTATGCAATCCACTGGGACAGAGTGCAGATGTAAGACCTGCTGGCCTTGAAAATTTGGCCTTCCAAAATGCAATTTGAATGCAGCTTCAGGAAGAAGGGTCTTATCTGACAAAACGATCGGTCATTTTCATAAAAAATTATACAATTTATATACTTTTTAATCTCAAACGGTCGTCTTGTCTTACTCTCCCTGAACTCTGTACATTGTAGCTGAAGACAGTTAGGGTATGTCGAAAAACTCATAGACCGTATTTTCTCCCTCAACTTCAAAATCATCCTATATCGCTGTTTTAACTTTTTTGTTAAGGGTGTTTGATCTTCTTTGCATGTTCACTTTGCAAAGACTGGGTTGGAACTTCTGCAGCGATGTAGGATGATTTTGAAATGATTTT
>JAHKKF010527492.1:33302-44643 GCA_019740295.1 Labeo calbasu | reverse complement strand
TTTATATCTCGCAATTCTGTTTTTTTCCCTTGCAATTTTAACTTTTTTTTTCAGAATCGTCAGATATAAACCCACAATTGCGAGTTACAGTCAGAATTGCAAGATAAAACTCAGTAGTTTGACTGTTTTTCTCGCAAATGCGTGTCTATATCTTGCAATTCCGTTTTTTTCCGAATTGTCAGATATATGAAACCTGCAAATGCGAGTTATAAAGTCAGAATTGTGAGATAAAAATCCGCAATTATGACTGTTTTTTGTGTAAATGCGAGTTTATAGCACACAATTTTGTTTTTTTCTCGCAATTCTTTTTTCTCAGAATTGTCAGATATACAAACCCACAAACGCGAGCTTAAATTTAGAAATTCTGATTTTTTTTCTCGCAATTCTAATTTCTTTCTCAGAATTGTCAGATATATAAACCCGTGAGTTATAAAGTTAGAACTGCGAGATAAAAACTCACTATTATGACTCTTTTTTTCGCAAATGTGAGTTATATCTCGCAATTCTGATTTTTTTCTCATAATTCTAATATTTTTTCTCAGAACTGTCAGATATAAAAACCCGCAAGTTATAAAGACAAAATTGCAAGATAAAAACTCGCAAATGTGAGTTTATATCTCGCAATTCTGTTTTTTTTCCTTGCAGTTCTTCTTTCTCATAATGGTCAGATATATAAACCCACAATTGCAAGTTATAAAGTCAGAATTGCAAGATGAAAACTCTTATGACTGTTTTTCTCACAAACGCAAGAATATATATTACAATTCTGTTTTTTTTCTCGCAATTCTAACCTTTTTTTCAGAATTGTCATATACATAAACCTACAATTGCGAGTTATAGTCAGAATTGTGAGATAAAAACCTTGGTATTATGACTGTTTTTCTTGCAAATGTGAGTTTATATCTTGCAATTCTGTTTGTTTCTCACAATTCTAACTTTTTTCAGAATTGTCAGATATATAAACCTGCAAATGCGAGTTATAAAGTCAGAGTCGCAAGATATAAAATTTTAATTCTGACTTTTTTTTCTCAGAATTGCATGACATAAACTCACAATTCTGACTTTTTATCTTGCAGTTGCGAGTTTGTATTTCACAATTCTGACATTTTTTCTCATAATTGTGAGATTTAAACTCACAATTCAGAGAAAAAAGTTAGAATTGTCAGTTTAAATCTAGTAATTCTGAATTTTTTTCTTGTCATTTCGAGTTTATTCATGCAATACTGACTCTATAACCTGCAACTGCAAGTTTATATCAAATATTAAAAATTCAGAACTGCAAGTTTATATCTCGTGATTCTGACTTAATTTCTCACAATTTTAGGAAAAAGAGTCTGAACTGAGCCAAAAATACGTAGAATTGCGAGTGATAAAGTCCAATTCTGAGGGAAAAAAAGACTCACAATTCTGTTATAAAATCAGAATTGCGAGAAAAAAAGTCACAATTGCGTGATCTAAACTCGCAACTCTGAGAAAAAGTTCTGACAATTCTGACTTTGTGAGATTTTTCTCTCAATTGTAAGTTTATATCATGCAATACTGACTTTATAACTTGGAACTGTGAGTTTATATCACACAATTCTGACTTTTGCAACACCAAAAAGGTGAGTTCATATTGGGATTTCTTCCATAAAGGCACAATAACATCCTATTTGTGTAAATACCTGGCCTGGTTGGTAGCTGGTCTGCAGGAAGCTGAGTACCCGTTCTGCCATCAAGGAACGAGTCCACAAACTGGCAATGGTCTTCACCATGACCCGTCTGGTCTCCAATATTGTAGAATTTACCTAAAGGGATAAGAAAAAAAAACATTTTAATCTACTCTAGCACAAAATTAACCCAATGTATGGATCAGTTTTCAGAAGACTGACCGTTGAGGGAGTCGCTCAGGTAGATCTTGTACCGTAGGGAGTTGCAGAGTTGGATGCCAACAAATTTGCGGTACCACGTCCTCTTGACATACTGCTTCCCGTTGCACTCGGAATAGGAGTCGGTTTTGAAGGGGAACTGGGTCCAAATGGCATCTTTACCTGTACGGGATGCCGAGAAACCCCGAGATGTTATTTTACAAACTGACGGGGCCAGATATTACGTTCTGACACAAACTATGCAAGACGTTATTTTTTTCAGTGCGCTTCTAAAAAGATCACTGGAGTACAGACCCTGCTTTTGTTTATACACGTGTTAGCAAAGGCCTGCTGGACATTAAGAGCTAAGGGGCTGCTCTGTGTGTCTGTTTCCATTGGCTCCTGTCATAACCTTGTCTTACTATTGGCTAATTTTGCACTCTATAGCCATTGTTCCATTTCTCTGTCAATTTCGACTAGAGTAGACAATACACAGGAAGAAATCGAAGGAGATGGATATCAAACTGGCCCTTTCTTGCAGCTCAATGAGTGCGAGAAAGTACAGAGGCACAGGGATGGAGAAGCATGGTGTTATCCATTTGCCACTCTTGGGTAAATGTTTTGTCTGGCTGAGAACTTGGTATGGAAGAAGTGAACTCATAGGAAGTCTCCACAGCTCCTTCAGCTGTCTTTTTTCTGACTTTCCTCTACTAGGACTGCTTGTTACATTATCCATTTATTCAACAGATAGGAATTTGTCACCTGAGAGAAATAGGGTGCAAAGAAGGAACACGTACCTGAGACGTTCTCGCTCACTCGCGGATCCGCTGCAAGAGAAAACAGGGCGAGAATGAGGAGATATCAGAAATTATGGTTTTGTTTTAGAGCCACCTGGTCGTAGAGACTATCAAAATGATCTGTAGAGCGTAGGAAAGTTACTGACACAAATCGGCCAACTCTGCATTGGCTATCCATGGGTGGGCAGAGTGCCTTAAGCAAAAAAAATAAAAAAGTACAATAAATTCCAACAAGCAGAAACTACTGCGCTTTTCCAGCGGATTTTGAATCTCCCTTATGAAGAGAGATCAGCTGGCATGAACTAACCTGCCGGACCTGCCAAAGCTATAGGGGAGAGACTGAGCCTCGGGGGCTTTGGCGGTAAAATCTCATCATTCAGTTTTCCTCTATTTCTTTCCCGTCATCACACATATGGACTCTCTTTCCTTCCTAGTTGCCTTTGCCCTGCTTTCCATTCCGTTGCTAGTCTCTTTCTTCACGCAGGCCAAACGAGGTTTAATACTAAAGCCCCCTCCCATAAAACATGTGGATGATACAGGGCTTTATTTGTTTCTTTTTATGATATGTTGTTAGTGAGCTTGTAAGACAGGGAAAGGTTGGCTGTGTGACAGCACTCCAGGGGTGCATCTGCCGGCAGTGATGGGGCCAAACATTACAACAGTATGGGGACATGCTGGAGTCATTATGTTAACGGCAAACAACTCATTACATGTATCTCTGAGAGATAAAGGAGAGATCACAAATATTGGCTGACGCAGACAGCAGGACCGCATGCAAAGCCACGGCAAAGCAATTTGCAGTTCGTCCCTGGAGATATTGGCATTTTATGCCTAATGTACGACTTTAAAACATATTTTATGTTAATACTGGGATTTGGTTGGGATACAATGACTCATGGTTAAACTATGGCTAAAATAAACTTACATTCAGGGCATATCGTTTACATTAAAACACCATATATTTTAAAGTATGCCTAAAACAAGATAAGTTGAGGATTAAATTCTTTTTCTAGTTTAAAACACTTGCCAAAAATATGCTTTTTGTATTCACGGATTTGTATGTTTTAAAATGAGCATTTTCTGTAGACATCTCAAATTTCTAAATATACTTTTTAGTTATATTTTTGGGCTTTTTGTTACTTTATTATTCAGTTAGGACAGTGGAGAGATGACAGGAAAGTATCAGGTAGAGAGCGGGGAGTGGGATCGTCAAAAGACCTCAAGATGGGAATCGAACTTGGGTCGTATGAGTTAGCGCCGACAAGTTTCTAAATATCCTTAAAGATTTTTTTAGTATTATTTTACAGATATCATCAATGATTAATTCAGAAATGTCATTAAGTGTTTCAGGGAGTTACACCATATGAGGTTTCACAACCTTTCCATGTCTGAAAAGGGTCAAATTATCTGATATAAGAGACTAATTGACCTCAACACGCAGTCACGAGGCACCACATTACTTTTCTGATTGCATCACATGGCTTTGTTTTGGGGACAAATGTTTTTCAAATTAGTAGTGAAGATGTTTTCCTATTTTTTTTTTTTTTCTAAGAAGTTCTACATGAAAAAAGAAAAGAAAATGCATTACCAGACTCTGTGTTGAAGGTCACTGGTTCGCTGGGCGGCCCTTCGCCGAGTTCATTCTTGGGCTTCACCTTGAATTCATAACTGTAAGGTAAGACAAATACAGGTGATGAGACATTACATTTCTGCTTTGATCCATGTAAAACCATTAGGTATATTCATTTCAGATCTAATGTTACACTCTTGACAGAGCAGGGAATCTGCTTAATTTAAAATTAGTTTAAAAAAGATTTCTCTATTGGAAACCTGGTGGGTTGTTGTCAAATTCCAAGCAAAATGAGGTTCTTATTTCCCGTCTTCTGAGCCCTGACACTTGATATATTTATTCTGCAGAGTCTGAGGACTCAAAGTCTGTTGCCCCCTTTAATGGATCCTCCATGTGTGATGTAGAGACATTACCGAGACCCACGTGCCTCGAGTCGCAGTCCATAGGAAGCACTGGTTTATATTGTGTCACCAGATCCTGAGCCTATATTCAGCCTCATTAAAAAGCTAGCAAGCGTGGCGGCTCCCCTACAGCCAGACCACAGTGCACACATCCAACACCTTGTCCAGACCTCAGGTCCTAACACCCCTGGTATTCGACACCCATTTCAACTAAAATACATCTATCAAATTTAGCAGGGAGGGCCTTACATAGAGAGGTTGGAGTTCTGTATTGAGACCGTACCTGCTCTCTGGTTTGAGGTTCTCCACGGCTGTATGAGTCTGGTTGGTGGTCAGAATGGAAACCTGTTCACCATCAGGACCTTTAGTAGTTGAGATAACCTCATATTCTGTGGAAAAAAAGACAAAAAAAAAAAGGAAATGGATTGGGGATTGATTAAAGTTGAGGGTTAGTATTTGACCGCCTAACGTCTCAAGTGTTTGATTGACTCCTAAAAGTTTGGGGTTATTGTTTGACTCGACAAAGTTGAGGACACGTGTTTGATCAAAATTTAGGGTTAGTGTTTGACTAATCAAAGTTGACAAGGCAAGGTAGAGGGTTAGAGTTTGACTGATTGAAAGTGAGAGTTAGTGTTTGATCAATACATTTTAACCAGCCAAAGTAGAGGTTTACCCTGTTAAAAAATCCAGCATATGTTGCTTAGGTATGTTTTGAAGCATGACTGTTGGTTTGAGCTGATTTAAGCTGGTCCTTAGCTGGTCATGAGCTGGTTTAAACTGGTCATGAGCTGGTTTTAGCTGGTCTTGTGCTGGTCCTGAGTAGGAGCTAGTTGTTTAGGACCAGCACATGACCAGTTAAGAACCAGTTTAAACCAGCTAAGGACCAGCTTAAACCAGCTCAAACCAGCAGCCAGGCTTCAAAACATACCTAACCAGCATATGCTGTTTTTTTTTTTCCAACAGCGTAGAGTTTGATCAATCAAAGTAGATGGTTAGAGTTTGACCAATCAAAATCGAGTGAGTTTGACAAACTCAATTAAAGTTGAGAGTTAGTATTTGATCGATCAAAGTAAAGAGTTGGTCTTTGACCAACTGAAGTTTATAGTTATTGTTTGACAGGCTCAAAGTAGAGGGTTACTGTGTGATCAATGAAAATAGAGGGTTAGTTTTTGACCAAATAAATCAAAGGTTAGTGTTTGACTGATCAGAACTGACCAATAAAATTAGAGGGTAAGTGTTTGATGGATTAAGGTCAGGGGTTAGTATTTGACTGATCAAAGTTAGCCAATCAAAGTAGATGGTTAGGTTAGTGTATGACTGACTGAAGTCAAGTGTTAGTGTTTCAGTCATACCCTAAACCTTGCCTTTTTAATTTGTTGAGAGTTAGTGTTTGACTGACTCAAAGTAGAGGGTTACAGTTTGATCAGTCAAAATAGAGGGTTAGTTTTTGACCAAATAAATCGAAGCTTAGTGTTTGACTGATCAGAACTGACCAATAAAATTAGAGGGCAAGTGTTTGATGGATTAAGGTCAAGGGTTAGTATTTGACTGATCGAAGTTGACAAATCAAAGTAGAAGGTTAGTGTTTGACTGACTGACAGCGAGAGTTAATGTTTGACTGATCAAATTTGACCAATTAAAGTAGAGGTTTAGAATTTGATCAAAGTAGAGGGTTAGAGTTATTCAAAAAAAGCGTGTTTAAATAACTCAAAGTAGTGTTTGACCAGCCAAAGTTGACAATTAGTGTTTTACTGACTCAATGTAGAAGCGTTTGATCTATCAAAGTAGAGGGTTCGTGTTTGTCCGACTGAAGACAAGAACCGGTGTTTGACTCAAAATAAAGGGTTCCTGTTTGATCGATTTTGACCAAATAAAATCGAAAGTTGGTGTTTCACTGATCAAATTAGAGAGTAAATGTTTGATGGATTAAGGCCAAGGGTTGGTATTTGACTGATCAAAGTTGACAAATCAAAGTAGATGGTTAGAATTTGACCGATCAAAAAATTAGTGTTTTACTGACTCACTGTAGAAGGTTAGTGTTGAAAGCAAGAGTTGGTGTTTGACTGATCAAAGTGGACCAAGGTTTAGAGTTTGATCAAAGTAGACAGAGTATGACCAATGACAATCAAGAGTGTTTGAGTAACTCAAAGTAGTGTTTGACCAGTCGAAGTTGAGAATTTGTGTTTTACTAACTCAGTGTAGAAGGTTACCCACTGCGCATATGACGTCGTAGTCACGTCTTTTCCATGTCACGGACCCAATATAGACATGATCTGCACGTCTATCCGACGTCCAATGTTTAGTGGGTAGTGTTTAATCAATCAAAGTAGAGCAGGGCTGTCCAAAGTCAGCCCTGAAGAGCCACTTTCCTGTAGAGTTTAGCTCCAACACTATTTAAACACACCTGAACCAGCTAATCAAGGTCTTTCTAGGCATGCTAGAAACCTCCAGGCAGGTATGTTGAAGCAAGTTGGAGCTACACTCTACAGGACACCGGCCCTCCAGGACTCATTTTGGACACCCCTGAAGTAGAGAATTATTGTTTGTATGAATGAAATTGAGAGTGTTTGACTCCAAGTAGATGGTTAGTGTTTGATAGATCAAAGTAAACAGTTGGTGTTTGACTGATTGATCAAAATAGGGTTAGTTCGGGCGAACTAATAGGGTTAGTTTTTGACCAGATAATTCAAAGTTTAGTGTTTGACTGATCAAAGCTGACCAATCAAGTTAGAGGGTAAGTGTTTGATGGATTAAGGTCAGGGGTTAGTATTTGACCAATCAAAGTAGATGGTTAGGTTAGTGTATGATTGACTGAAGTCAAGTGTTAGTGTTTCAGTCATACCCTAAACCTTGCCTTTAATTTGTCACAATAGTATATTACACATTGCATTCCTTAGATACAAATGCATATAAACCAGTGGACTTAGGACAGTGGTTTTCTTTTGATGACCCATCCTTCAGTCCTACCTGTCGTCTCATTATCTGTTTTCTCCCAATCAAGAATAATGAATGAGGGGCATCCTTCCACGGTTACAACAGTGAGGTTGGACGGGGCTGTTCTTGGAGGGTTGGTGACATTTTGTTCTCCAGCTTCCTCCTCAGGGAAGTAACTCAGAGAGGTGGTGATGGAGCAGGGTTCATCTGGCTTCTTATCCGTCTTATAGACCACATGTGGAGCTGGAAAACAACAACACATTGGTGATTAAATTCTCTGAAACTTAAATTTGCATCACTCAGAGCACTTGGCAAGCACAGCTACAGTAGTAAAGAAAGTTTACTAACCAATGTAGCGTTCTTTGCCCATGGCATCAACTTTAGAAGCAGGAACAGAGCTGAACACTGAAGAGTTCTCCCATGTCTCAAATCGGGGTGCTAGGACACCAAACAAAGTGTATTTTTATACACTACGTAAAAATGTTCAACCTTCCACAGAACATTGAAGAATAATATAAAACATCCTATTAAAACAAACCTGTCACTGCAGGAGAAGATGTTGTCTTTGGTTTGGATGGTTTTGCTGTAACAGGTGGGAGCTTGGGTTTCAAGATGGAAGCTTTGTCCTGATTCAGGCCTGTCATCTTGTCTGCTGTTTATATGAAAGTGTATACATGAAATGTTTCAAAACATAGCATCTTACCAAGTCGTTTTTTTTTATTTTGCAGATTATAGGGTTCCATGAGGTGGACTAAAGTCTTTCAATTTTTAGGATTAATTAACAAGTTACCCACCTAATCCTCCAGGTTTGCCAACAAGATTAGGCTTTTTTGCTGGAATAGGAAGGCGTGCAGCTGGAGAACCTGTAATGATGGAAGCGAAAGTCATGAAGATTCAGATATCCTACTCTCCAATTTCTTTCCTCTGTTTCCAATATGAACTAATAAGGACGCAGTCAAAAATGGCACCAAAAGCTCTAAAACACTGCAGCAAGAGGTCAAAAGTAACCCTTAGTAACTCTAACCTCCACACATTCTCATAATATTCACACATTTTCATCAAGTTCTCTTATGATTTTATGAAAAACAGTGGAATACATCACTACCACCCTTAACGTGGTTGGTTTAGTAAAAAACCTAAAACGTGTACCTTGAAAACACCCGTTTTCAATTAACCATTAACCTCCAACAGCAAAAAGTTGCTAGCTTAGAATATATTAGTTCAAAATACGGAACATAAGATGAAATGCCCTCATTCTGAACCACAATGTCTCCAAAGATGAAAACACCGATTTCAAATCTTTTTCCTATTCTATGGAAATCGGAGTATCTGATACTCTAAATAAAACTGAGCATAATTCTTGTTTACTTCTGAGAACCTGCAATTTGGATGCTTTGCTAAATGAGAGTAGCAAATTGAGAGGTCAAACTCGCTTGTGAAGTTAATGGCAAATGAAATAAAATTCTCTGTTTTCTTTCTGATTGCATGGATGAAGTCTAAACATTGGCACTTCAACTGCCTTTCAAGCCTTCAGTTTTCAATGCCATCTTGCAGTCCAGCCAAAAGCAAACAGGCTAGAGCATGTGGACTCTTCCCAAGAAAACTGATTCAATTTACATCCAAGGCACCCGTTGTGAAACCCTCAGTTCATCACAGGGCAATCAAAAGAAGCTCAGCTACCTAAAGCCTGTGGCACGAGCAAAAACTGCAAAGCTGGGTGGTGAAAGCGCCAAGCTTTGCTGAAAATAAAACTAAGGACCAACAGATGTCATACTTTTGCAGAGGGAGCGTAATTTCCAGAGAGCCAGCCGAGAGTTTTGGTGATGATGCCCGATGTTTTGGGTGATCTAAAACTGGTGTGGTTAGATGATTTCAGGCAGTCACTGTCAAACAAATCTGCCATAGGTCCTCTCTTCAATGAAAGCCACCAACCATCTCCTCAGATCCTCCTCAGAGAATTCATGCCAACAATTTTGTTGTATTCCACTGTTTTTGCACAAGCTGTAAGTAACAAGATGTGACAATCATTTTGCAGACTTTATTTTGTCTGTGATTGTTTTATTTGTGTGATTTTTTACTGATCATGGCAGCAGCAATTCGTCAAATGATCAAATAATAAGGAATAGTGGTATAATACCCAGATGTTTAACGTAGCTAAACATGCTTTTGGAAATTTATAGAGCCACTTCAGTATCTGGATTGCGGTGGGTGCAGTGGAGTCTTTATAAAGTGCGCCAGATTGCAGAAGTCTGCTGCATTTTCCAAAACCAAGACTAGTCAAAACTGGTCTGCTGTGCAGATTGTGTTAAGTTTTGCATATTTTGTGGCTGTTTTACTGCTGATACCTGATTTTTATGATTTTGTTAGTCATCTGGGCACTAAATCAATTGTTATTCTATTCAATTCTTGGCAAGTCTTTTGCCATGTTTACTTCAATTTGTGAAGTACAGTAATGAGAATTAATAGTTCACGGATAAATACTATCATTTATAATCTGTCAGCCTTTTTTTGTTTTTGCTACACAGATAAACAATATGGCAGACCAAAAAAAGACCTCAAACCACATGGAAGCTCGTGACTACAATAAAGCATGCAAGTCGTCATGCACACAATGAACTTTAACCAGAAGCAGCTACAGTCCTCTGCAGAAGTTTCAAACATTATTGCTGAAATGCACAAATAAAAGAGCCACAGAATGTTACGAGACAGTTTAGGACATTGCGGTGGGTTTCTGTGTCCTCCGAAAGACATGTTTTTCTCTTGAAAATAAATGTCCTACAGCACCATGATGGTTTAGAAATTAAAGAAACCAATCTGGGGAAAAGCTTTGACAATTACACCACAAAGCTCGCGGCAGCATGGGATCTGCAGAAGCTTGCAAAACGACAACAAACGTCAAAGACAACATGGCAGATTTGCGAGCAAATGGGTTGACTGGTGAATGAATGGACGGATGGATGGACAGACACGAGTTTACAGGATGGGAAGGACACCAACATGGGCACACGGGCTGCGTCACAAACAGACTTTCGGCAGGTTAATGTTGGCTAAAACACACAGAGGACGAGTTGGCTCTGTTTACCCATTCTTGTTCTGGACCACACGACTGGTTTGGGGAGAGAAAGTCCCTTATGGTGCTCACCGTTAGCTGTTGGAGGGGAAAAGAGTGGGTGTTATGGAGAAAAGGAAGACTAAGGTAGCATCATGTTGTTTTGCTGAGGTGCACAGCAGCTGAAGACAACTGGGGTTTTACATAAAGAGTTATAGGCTGCTGCTCAACTACCTGAGGGGAAGAGAAGGCTTTCAAGATCAGATTAGTGCAAATGTTGGCGGTCTGCGTGCCCATTGGGCTAAATCGCACATACTTCGCTGACAGTAAAACTGTCAGGTGTGACAGAGTATGATGGTCTGCACACACACACCACATGTTGCAAAGGAGAAAATTTGGCTCTTGAAGAAAAATTGCCCCAAGAGAACGGCAACCAAAATAACATAGCTGACAGGGGAGAATAAATAGCTGACAGGGGAGAACAAAGAGGGGGAAATTATTTTCTTAAGTATTTTTTGTTGTTTTCCAGTGAAAAAAAAGAAAATAAAAATACAGTATTTTAACAAGATTTAGAGAGGTTCCGAATTTTAAAGGTGTGACCGTGGACCACAAAACAAGTCATAAGGTGCAACAAAAATAAATAAATAATAATAATATTGAGAAAATCGCCTCCAAATGAAGCTCTTAGCAATGCATATTACTAATCAAAATTTAAGTTCTGATATATTTATGGTAGGAAATTT
>JAHKKF010527492.1:4343-33252 GCA_019740295.1 Labeo calbasu | reverse complement strand
ATTTTTACATAATATCCTAATGATTTTTGGCATAAAATAAATAATTTTGACCCATACAGTGTATTGTTGGCTATTGCTACAAATATACCCGTGCTACTTATGACTGGTTTTGTGGTCCAGGTTCACAAATATCCCTTGAAAACTAATCTAATTAAGATTTTAATTATATGAAATTTTAATAAAAGTGTCTTTTTGCTGAAAAACGAGACAAAAGTACTTGACGTGAAAAAATAAAAAAGAGCAGAAAAGAAAAAGAACAGAAGAAAGAAAAAGACTGGAGTACGAGGGGTAAGAGTAATATCTTTTACCCCCATATCTTCTGGAGGAGTCACCAAGCCTGGGGGAAGAAGGTCTCATGCCATTAGAGAGAGAGAAATGGTATCTGCCCAGTGATGTCTCGTTCCTGGAGGTCACTGTTAAGACTGAATCGACGGGTTTGGGTGGAGAAGAGATGGGGTCTTTCCGGATGCTCTTACCTAGATTACAAAAAACAACAACAACAGCAGCTTTGGTTATGTCTTGTCAACTCTGGGAAGTACTGCATGTTGTGGCAGGCACTGTACAATCATGTAAGGGCTGCTATGTGTTAAAAAGATTTGCCATCTGCGAGCTGATGAGAGATGTCAAAGTTAGCTAGTCATGTTTCAGGTATCAACTCTGAGATCTAAACTGAACTCTAACTGAAATCACCCTGTTAACTGACTGATCTGGAACATTTTCTGTAGGTAGAAACTTTGCTAAGCTAACAGCGCAACATTTTCAATAAGCATAAAAATGTACAAAATATGGAAACATGTCTTATTGGTACTGGAAGAATTATATCAATAATTACAATTTTCCCACTTTATTCGCCATCTTGAATGTGTATTATTATTAAACTTACATAGCAGTGCATCATGGGATTGGCTATCCCACATTGGATGGATATTTTGGAACACCTATGATGACTAAAAAACTGTCAACGTAGGTAGCTTACAAGGTTTGAAAGAGAGAAACTATTATTTATAGTACAGCTGAATGATGTGTGATTTTAACAATAAATAATGTCTGTTCTGACTGCAGTAAAACTAAATCTGACATGCTGGTGATTGCAGTAAAGTGCAGCAGTGCATTCCTGTGAAACAAAACATGGTAGGGGAGGATACAGGAAAGCTTGATTTCAGACAATAACACAGACATGATATACACCAATGGGACGGTTGTGATAGCTTGCCTGACAGAGCAAATAAATGAGAGGATTATGTGAACTGATGTCACCGGTTCTTGCTGTTTTTACTGGCGGTCTCGATTGCATAGACTACAGACAGCTCTTCCTGTAATCCGTTGAGCTGGAGTGTGAAATAATGTCTGTTTGTGGCTGACGTTACCGAATTTGCTTGATTGAAACGCAGTTTGAACATCTATTAATTTCCTGCGTATCACTTTTCTCCAAAACCAGTGAAGAAAAAAAATGAATAAAGCTTTGAAGTCTGATATTCTGGTGTTTAGTCTAAGTTTGCGGTGGTGGAACGCATAGTCAAAGGTTGAACGGCAAACGGCAAAATAAAATTCCCAAGTATCTGTGTGACTCGCTGAAGTAATATGTTATTTTTTCATTACCTGTCAACCATCAGATCCTGAAAATTGAATTTTTAAAGAACTTAAAAAAAGAAGGAAACGTTGGAATTACCAGAGGAACTATGTGGCATCTGAGTGGCACTAGGTGCACTGGTTTGGGAGTGTCCGTGTGGGGGTGTCCGGGTACTGCTGGGTGCGGAATAAGGGGTAGGGGTGACCAAAGGACGGGAGGGTTTAGTGGATAGGAGTTGGGGAAGGACGGGAGGAATCTCCACCAGTTGAGAGGAATCATTTCTAACATGGCTGTCTGAATCTGTTTAGGAGAAAGGAGCAGATGAGCTCTCCATGCTGGAAAAACCAAGCCGTTACACCTCAAGGAGGTCTAGTTGGTCAACCAGTTGAAGATGGAACATGGTTAATCGGATCACCATCTTAGCCAAAAAGCTCAAACCAGAGGTCCCACCAGGTGGTAGGACAACTGATAATCTGTCTATCTTGGACCACCTTAAACTGGTTTTATCTGGATTTTCCAGCAGGACTGATTATTGAGACCATTAATGAAGTAAGATTCCCAACAGGATGGCCTGTACACTCAAAGGGATGGGGGTTGACGGTGATGTCATAGAATCGTTTTTCTTAGTGTGAAGAACATCTTCAGTGGAATGGAAAGTTCCATGGATGTTAAAGGTTCTATACGGAACCATCAATGCCAATAATCTTTGAGAGTGTTATGTTAAAAATGTTTGGTATGATATTAAACACATCTGTAACAGTTACTCAGTCCCATCCCATTGACTCTTGATGGTATGGATACTTGAGTGGCTGTTACTGACGTTGAGTCTTCATTCTGACTGTTTTCTTAGGGGAGATGAGAATGAACTTGATGACTTTGGTCTCATAATCAGTTTGGCTCCAAGTGGAAAAACACAGAGAGAGTTGTACTGTTATCTTATCCAGAGTTCAGAGACAGAGGAAGACAGGAAAGGAGGTGGGACTCCCAGAATTCTGCCTTTCCCTGCTAGAACTAACACGGGACTGATTCTTTCTCTGCGTGCAGTGACTTCATGCAGACTGAACAAAGGCCAGCAGATCAAAATGCAAAAATTCTGAATGAAAGTGTTGATGAGATCAGAAAAAGAGATGGTTTAGAAGTTCAGAAGATGGAAAACAAGATGAGGTTCAGAAAAACAGACTAAAGAGGGACGGTGTCCTGCAGAGTTTAGCTCCAACTTGCCTCAGCACACCAGTTTGGAAGTTTCGAGCATGCCTAGTAAGACCTTGATTAGCTGGTACAGGTGTGTTTAATTAGAGTTGGAGCTAAACTCTGCAGGACAGAGTTTAGAGAAAGGATTCACATTGACACAGAAGGACAAAGAGAAAAAAAGACAGAAATAAAGACATAAAGTGCCATTTATGGCTGCAGTAATAAAACAGATGGGGGACTGAGGAAACCAAACATTTATAACAGTTATGATGTGACTGACAGGTGATGAAATGATAGGGGAATGAATGGGCAGAGATGAGCGTGACAGGGAAAGAGCTGATTGGTGGACACAGAAAGTCTGACTGGTGCTGATGGGTGGAGCGTGAGCAGGCCTACAGAGACCGCGCCAATGCGTGACCATGCGTGACCACAGAGGGGCTTTCGCTGTGCAGCACCCTGTGAAAACTTACACTCACACTTCCTCCTCCTCACTGCGGAGGCGACCGGTCAGGAATCCTCATCACTGCGGGATCGGGACTTTCTAACTCGACTTTCTTACAAGGCATGCCAGCATGCAGCCAATCATAACAGCGGACGTCTTTAATCCCCACCCACACCCAGCAAAGCGATTACCAACTGACTGCTCATAAGCAGAGTGATTCAAAACAAAACGTCTCTCGGTTACCCAATGGGAGCTGAGGCCATTTTGGCTCATTGGCTCTTGGAGCAGCCACAGTTCCTTGCTGGCCCATTGGTGGTGCTGTGGGAAATAATGCAATGTTTTCATAAATGGAAAAAAAAATGAGAAAGAAAAAGTGAGCAGGCATCCCCAACAAGGCTTTTGAGAGGGGGAAAGTATTGAATGTCTTTACTGTGACTTCAAATGCCAGTTTAAAGAGAATGACTGGAATAAAACAAAATCCTGTATAAAAAGAAGAGTGCAAACAGAGAGAGTGAGAGGGAAAAATTACCAAAAGATGTCCTGGGACCTCCATTAACGCCTGTGTTTTTAGGCTGTCCTGGCTGGCTTATGTTGTTGAGAACTAGAAAGGAGATTGCGAAGGAAGAAACCAACATAAAACGTTTTCAAACAGATCTCCACTCAAAAATGAACGACCTGTAATGCAGCATAAAGTGACTAGGATTTGCCAAGCTATGAAAAAGGCTATCAAGGTTTAAAACCTAAATACACCTTAAAACTATGTAAAGACAATGATAGTGTGCAAACACTGCTGTGTTATCAAAACATTCCTTTGTTTATTTAAGGATTCTGACCAGCCTAGCATAGCAACAGTGCCTCAACCAATAGTGTGAGTTTGGGGTAAAGTTTGACCAATGGAAGACTGTGGTTATTAGAAGCAAAGAAATTACAGACTTTACATTAAAATTTCAGCATGTTCCATATTCAAAGATACCTAAGCTACTCTTTAAATGTCCCAATACTATATTTCATGATACCTTTTAAAGTTTGACAGCCCATTGTCACTATATGCTTCAACTTTGTGGAAAAGAACAGTGTGCTTTTGTACAAAATTATTTGTGATCTACAGAAGGAAGTAAGTCATGCAGGTTTGAAATGACATGAGGGTGAATAAATGATGACAGAATTCTCTTGTTTACTACATACAGGGCAATTCTTAAAAGTAGTAGCTGATGGTCTTACCAATTCGAGGTGGGAACAGACTGGTGTGGGGTCCAGCCTGTAAAAAGAGGGTTACACACATTTTTTTTCCTTCCTTCTTTAAAAAAAAAAACAAGTGTAGAGTGAAAGAACACAGAACAGCTTTCGGTCTTCATATCATGTAAAGAACTCTGTAATCAGGGTCTCTCCACCGTGTCTAAAGTGTTCCTGAAATGCCTTGACAGGCATGTATTATTTCCAGTCTCCACTGAGAAAGTCAAGTCTCTTACAAACATCCATATGCCAACAACTGGTTTCTTGACTCAAGAGACTGAGAATATGTGAAAAAAAGAATTTGCTCGCAGGCAAATCTCTTTGTGTTCATGACAGTTCAAAAGCAGACTATGAGGGAAATAAACTAAGAAAGGAAATCCTGGCTAAACATGGTGGGAGACCAAATAAACCATTCTAAACAACCTTAGACAGGCAATCCAGGAAGATATAGCTTTGAAAAATTCAAAGTATAGAGTGCTAGCAAGATTGACATGAAACAACATTACATACCAAAGTCTTGGCAAGGGGTCGGTTGGGCTTGTAGTTCATCTGCATGCTTTTGTCTGAAAAACAAAATGGTAGCAATGAAAGTTACGCTTGATCATTTTTCAGTTCCTCAGCCAAAATAACTCTGAATCAGTGTTTTGAGGCATTTGTTACCTCCCATGTTGGTGTTGTGGATCACTGGCTTGCTCCACATTCCACTACGGTCGTCTTTGTTGGATCGGACACCAAATTCGTAGTTTGTGTTAGGCTTCAGGTTGTCGATCACAGTATCAGAGGTGGGGCAAGTCTGGTAAATCCACTTCCTGTTTCTTTCTCTATAGCGGATGGTGTAATGCCTGATTCAAAAACACATTGATTATTGTAAATATCTACTAGACCAAGGTTCTCAACTCTGGCTCTTGAAGTCCAGAGTTCCCTAATCAAACTTCAGCTAATCGAGGTCTTCTGGATTACTAGGAAAGTTACTGGCAGGTGAGTTCTTCACAAAAGTGAACCTTGAGGGCCAGAGTTGAGAACCCCTGTAGCAGACAAACATCTCATGAGTCATTTCTGCACCCTTATTTAGGCTAATCATCAAGCGATGCTTGTTGGAGACCCCACAATTTAAATAAACTGATTTTCTGTCACCATAGCAGTGGTCAGGTGTTAAACAGAGGGGCTTATGTTGGGTTTATTAAGAGTACTGGTACACGACTTCAGCTCCCAACTGTTTTGGTCTAGGTCAACTTTTCCAATGGCCTTTCCAAAAGTCTCTCCTTAACAGAGAAAAAAAGTCCACATACTTCTGCATATGAAAACCAGAGCGAGTTAGGGAGGCTGAGAGTATGTCAGTGCGTCCCAACAGTGCTTGTATCCTCAAAAAGCATTTAAAAGTAGACCCACACCACACCTGCAGTGGCAGGGATCCATATCCCACACATTTTTTTCTTCTAGTGTAGAAAAACATCACACTCATCGAATGGGTCTCTTGGTTACGCGACATAAATCCAGTCTCCTGTCAGTGCAGTGAGAACGTTGAATAAAAACCTGCACTGCACTGTAAGGCTTCTAAGGACGGGACCCCTAAATGCTGGAGACAGGTTGCTATGATATTTCATTATCTTTTTTTCTCCATGTTTTTCGGGTTAAATGGTCCCTAAATATGAAGTGAAGTAAATTAAGTCTTCCTCTGGGATTTAGGGCACTCATATGGAACACGTTGGTGGAGGAAAAAGTAAAATCCAGATGTTGTGTGTATAACTCACCCATCCTCCAAGCAGTCGTTCATGATGTTTCCCTCGTAGGGTGTCTTCAAGTAGGTTCCCCAGGACAGAAGCACAGATGTCGGCGTGACAGAATCGATCACCAGGTGAAGAGGTTTGTCCAGGTTCACCTTACCTGTTCCAAGCCCAGATTTATTCAAAGTTACCAGAAGCCAATGCTAACTGAGGGTCTTCAAAGTTTCCTACTGGTTCAATAGCACATCTGTTGCGTGTTTTCCACTAAATATACCCTGTCATGGACTATTTCGATTTTTAAATCCATTGCCAATACTTTTCTTTTTTTTAATTTATTTTGCATGCTACCTGTGCAGTGCTTTTTCACATCGTTGGTTGGGATAGGCTGAACAGCTACCAGGTACTTGGGCTCAGCATCTGTGAAAGCAAACATCTCAAGTTATTTAAGGGTTCAAACGAAACCATAAAAAAGGGCAATTTCATGGTGCAGTGCAAGTTCCTTTCATGAACTTCCGACCAACAAGAAATAAAGGCTACAACACATGTCAACAAAAGGTTGACCCTTGAAGGCTCTCATGACTGTGTGTCAATGTCAATAAGTCTTATAAAATCAGATAATTTAACTTTTTGACAGTGGTTTCAAATCTTGGTCCTGAAGAACTCCAAACATTGCACATTTTAGATCTGGCTAGTCTACCTAATCAAACTCCTCAGCTTATTAGTAAAGACTCCACGACTTGTCTGTCAGATAGGAGCGACATCAAAAATGTGTAGGACTAGGATTGGGAACCACTGTTTTATGACATGGCAAAGTTAGTTGAGGTTGTAAAAAATACATTTACTTTGACAAATCCATGTAAAACCTCTTATTTGGAAAATGATTAAGATATTTACACATTGAAAGTATGCAGAACAAGTTTAATTTGTCATAACAAGTAATTCACTTTAACATTTTGTTAAAAATGGTATAAAAGTTTGTTCTAATTACTTATTGCATGTGATTTAGGCCTTTTCTATATCAAGAACACTCGTATTTGTCACTGACCCACAGTTCTGAAAGATTCTAGTGGACTTTTGTTTAATAAAATGTCTTGAGTTGTTTAATGGGAATCTTTTCCCACTGTTTATAGCTCTGTGATGACAAAAGGTTTGCTAAACATCCATATTTCCAATGTAACCGAATTAAACAGCACATTTGCCAAATATTTGATTTGTTGGGGTGATCAGGTTGCCTTTCTAACAGTTATGAATAAGTACACAGGGAAAAGAGCCCATTAGACTGATACAAAATGCCAGTACCTAAGTCCACATGAATCTGGACATTTATGAGTGTATGTGCGTGTGGCATGTCAACTTGGGAGAATGCCAATAACTGCTTTCGCCTTTAGACCATCTGTTGTGCACGTGTATCATATTGAAATCTCAGCACACACTGTAAATTCAAGTGAAATGATCCTTCAGTCTGCAGCCAGTATTGAATAATGATGTGACTGTGTGTTCCCGTGTTGGATTGCATAGGTAAAGAAGCCAAAAACTCAGAGGCCCTTCCTTTTGGAACAAACAACGCTTTGTTTTCAGGCTTCTGGATGAGCGTATAAGCGTCAATGCACAATTATTTTTATGCTTGCGTCAGTGCTTTCCACTGAACTGAACTTCAAAGGCCTCGACTTGAAGGTTGATACCTTGTTTATTTCAATCTTAAATCTCGAAAGAGAGATACGTATGTATGCATTGTGTGCCGTCAACACTAGTGACCAGAATTACATTTTCTGGGATTTTAAAATTATGACATTGATAAGCCGATAATGATTTTCACATCATTGCTGTTAACCGATAAGTGCCCGATACTAAAATTCTACATAAAACAGATACTTGTTGTCATGTTATGGCTGATAACTGATAAATGGGCAATCTAAAACTTCTATACAAAGTTGATTATTTGCATTTTCTAGGATATTAAAATTATGTCTGACACGATAGGCCGATAATTATTTTCACATTATTTATGTTAACCGATAAGAGTCTGATTAAAATTCTACATAAAACAAACGCTTATTTTCATGTTAAGGCTGATAACGGCCAATATAAAATTTCTACACAACGTTGATCATTATTTTCATTTATTTTTTTTATAGCTGAAAACTGATAAATAGCTGATAGTAAAATTCTATTACATTTTGTTAAAACACTAAAACTAAAATACTTGTTTTAATTGCTATAAGTAAACTTAGGCATTATAATGTACAGTATGGAAATGGATACTTATTCTGAGATTTGCTTAAAGTAACATTCAGCAGTGTTTGTAAAATATTATTAGGATATTAAAATTCTAATACCGATAAGCCGATAATGATTTTCACGTCATTGCTGTTAAGTTTCACGTCAAGTGCCCGATATTAAAATTCTACATAAAACAAACACTTATTTTCATGTTATGGCTGACAACTCATAAATGGCCAATATAAAAATTCTATATAAAGCTGTTAATTATTTTCATGTTATAACCGATAACCGATAAATAGCCGATCATAAAATTCTCTCCGATTTTGTTAAAATAAATACTAAAACTAAAATAATTATTTTAATTGCCATAAGTAAACATAGGCATCAGAGCTTTATAATGTACAGTATAAATAGTAATTATTAATTTTACTATTTTAAATAATTTTAAAGTTAATGTTAAATGACAGCAAATGCTATCTAAAATGTAAAAATAAGAGAAACAGGCATGAATAATTAACTATCCAATATCGGCCAACTGATAAATGCCCAATATAAAAATTCTACACAAAGTTGATCATTATTTTCATTTTTTTTCATAGCTGAAAACCGATAAATAGCTGATAGTAAAATTCTATTCAATTTTGTTAAAACACTAAAACTAAAATACTTGTTTTAATTGCTATAAGTAAACTTAGGCATTATAATATAATAATGTACAGTATGAATAGTAATTATTATTATTACTATTTTAAATAATTTTAAAGTTAATGTTAAATGACAGCAAATGCTGTAAAAATAAGAGAAACAAGTATGAACAAATAACTATCCAATATCAGCTAATACCGAATACCTACAGAAGCAAAATGAAGCACCTGGCGTGGACCCATTTTGTAAAAAATAATATTAGCTTTAGGGTCCCTATGACCTGACCCTAACCTCTTCAGAATGAACTCTGGGATTGTAGCTCCTGGGAGAGTTGATGAAGATGAATGGACAACAGGAAGTTATTTTACAGAAAAAAATAATGTGGTTAGTGTTACTGGGAGTAATATGTGACCTTTTTACCTTGTCAAGTATGATGTGTGGCTCTTTGGTGATGACAAATATTGTGGTTACCAAACCTTTAACAAATAACATTCATTTTGGGCTCGATTACAGTTTGTGTTCTCAAATAATGGAAGAGTTGGCCTAACATAGGTGTGCAAATCAAGATGGTGGTTTCGATGGGTCAAGGAATCAACATTTGTGGTTACTCTTCCATTCCCGTGCTAACCCACAAAACAACATTAGTGATTGTTTTGTGGGCTTCCTTCAAGCTCTTAAGCGAAATAACGGCTGCCTGTGGTTAAACTCGAACTTACCAATCTCAGTCTCATAAGGTTCCCCGTTTTCTGGAAGTTGAATGAACTGTTTGGAGAACATGCTGGAACCGTAGCCCAAGATGTAACCTTCAAGTTTGACGTCAGGGTTGGGTCGGACGAACTTCAGTACTATGGTGTCCCCGGTGGCGTTGATGCGAACCTTCATATTCTGTCTTCTTACTGTGAAAAGGAAAAAATTGTGTTTGAAATACTTTTAATTGGCTTACGAAACAGTGCTGCAGCTCTTCAAACGTTTTGTGTTTCTATGTTTGACATTCAATGGAACTGCGTAAAAAGAGTGACTTTCAGAACACTGCAATGAATAAATGATTAATTACTTAAAGAGTAAAGAGTAAGACTTTATGTTTCCCATGTGTTTGTGAATTTATGGGGTTTATTGATTTATGAGGCCAAAGGGGGACGGAGGAGCACTCTTTTGAGAAGCACAAAAGTGTGTGCCATGAAAATCATCATTGAGGTAAATCAAGGACAATGGCTTTCACAGTTGAGCTCCTCATCACTTCCCTCAAAGGACAGTAGCATATGGACCTCCAATATTGCGCACTTGTTACGCGGCATTGCATTCAGAGGAATTATGAGCTTTGTACAGTTTTGGGAATTTGACACAGACACTCTTTTAAAGTGATCTGATTCATTATCTGTTCAATCCCACGCCAAGCAATTCATTATAAATTACCTCCTTTTTATACCAGCGTCTTCATTCACTGCCATTTCATTGGATAATTTGCAGCATGGAAAATGTCTCGAGTCAGTTTCAGGCCTATTCTAAATCCAATAAGCCACCAGGCTGAGCGGAGGTTTTTCCGCTTCCACCTTTTTCCCATCAATCAGAACTGTTTAACGATTACGCTGAGTTAAAGAGGCCACGAAATGTCCTCCTTAAACTGATTTAAACTGGTTGGTCTGGGCCTTTGGAAAGTGATGTGTGTATTTAACGTTATAAGCAATTGCAAGCGTGGCAGGTCAAGCTCTTCGCCCCTATTTGTCAAAGTCATGATGATAAAACGCAACTTTAACCGAAGCTCTCATTAATCAGGCTCAATACAGGGGCAGTTCACCCAAAAATGAAAATTCTATTCTGAAAAGTCTTCACCAAAAAGTACCACAGAGGTTCATACGACAGCTTTGTATTAGAAAGTCAAGTCTTTCAGTGAGCTGGTAATTCAACAACTGCACTGACCAGATGATTGAGTCGATGAGTTGAACGCAAAAACTGGATCAGTGAATGAATTGTTCTTTGAAGCCCATTCTTTGGATGATCTAGATGTCTCCAACCGTGCTCCTGGTGAGCTACCATCCTGCAGATTTCAGCTCCAACCCCAATCAAAAACACTCTCCAGGAGCAGGGTTGGCAATCCCTGAACTAGATCATTCGATTTACAAACATCTCAGTCCGACTTGTTTAAAAAAAACAAAAAAAACAGCATATGCTGGTTAGGTATGTTTTGAAGCATGGCAGCTGGTTTGAGTTGGTTTAAGCTGGTCTTGAGCTGGTTATGAGGTGCTTCTGAGGAGGAGCTAGTTGCTTAGGACCAGCACATGACCAGCTTGTAACCAGCTCAAACCAGCTGCAATGCTACAAAACATACCTAACCAGCATATGCTGTTTTTTTTTTCTTCAACAGGGAGACTCAGTAAAAAATCATTTATTCATTGATTCACTTGAGTTCAACTCAGCTGCTTAAGTTGCAGCAGTTCTTGAATTAACAGATCACCAGAAGATCATATGACTGTAGAAGACTTGAGTTCAACTCAACTGATTCAATTGCATTGGTTCTAGAGTTCCCCGTTGAAAAATCCAGCATATGCTAGTTATGTATGGTTTGAAGCATGGCAGCTGGTCTTGAGCTGGTTTTAAACTGGTTATGAGCTGGTCCTGAGCATGGGCTAGTTGCTTAGGACCAGCATAAGACCATCTTAAACTAGCTCAAAACCAGCTCAAACCAGCTGCCATGCTTCAAAACATAGCTAACCAGCATATGCTATTTTTTTCAACAGGGAGCCTCAATAAAAAAAATATTCATTCATTGATTCACTTCTTGAGTTCAACTCAACTGATTCAGTTGCAGAGGTTCTAGAGTTAACAGCTCAGCAGAAGATCGTTTGACGTCAGAAGACTTGAGTTCAACTCAACAGATTTGGTTCCAGTGGTTCTAGAGTTCCCTGTTGAACAATGGTTTGGTATGTTTTGAAGTATGGCTGCTGGTTTGAGCTGGTCCTGAGCTGGTTTAAGATGGTCATGTGCATAAACATCCAAAAACAAAAATAAATCACCATGAAATTATTATAAAAGTGGTCCTGAAGTTGATGCACTATATTACAAGTCTTCTGAAGTCATACAATCTTCTGGTGAGCTGTTAACCCTATGGAAAAAACATTATATGCTGATTAGGTATGTTTTAAAGCATGGTTGCTGGTTTGAGCTGGTTTAAGACGGTCTTTAGCTAGTCATGTGCTGGTCCTAAGCAACTAAGCAACATTTTAGGATCAGCATATGATCATCTTAAACAAATCTCATGACCAGCTTAAACCAGCTCATTTTTTTAACAGGGGAACTCAATAAAAATGATTCACTTCTTGAGTTTAACTGATTCAGTTGCAATGGTTCTCAAGTTCCCTGTTGAAAAATCCAGCATATGCTGGTTAGGTATGTTTGGAAGCATGGCTGCTGGTTTGAGATGGTTTTAGCTGGTCCTGTGGAAGAGCTAGTTGCTTAGGACCAGCACATGACTAGCTAAGGACCATCTTAAACCAGCTCAAACCAGCAACCATGCTTCAAAACATACCTAACCAGCATATGCTGTTTTTTCAATAGGGTCAACAGCTCACAAGAAGATCGTATGACTACAGAAGACTTGTAATATAGTGCATCAACTTCAGGACCACTTTTATAATTATTTTTTTGTTTTTGTTTTTGGATGTTTATGGTCACGTTGAACATTGCTTGGAAAAGAGCTGCATAAGATTCTTACGTTGTTGTTTTTTTTTTTGTTTTTTTTTGCATGCAGGTCTGGAAGAAAATAAAGGTGAGTGAATAATGACACAATTTAATTCTGAACTATCTATGAAGGCGCCTTTCAAATCTTCCTACATTGAAGCATAGACGTGGAAAGTCAACAAGCTAATTCAGTAACTCGTCTTCTTAATCTTTTGAAATCAGTTAAACAAACAGAAAAGAGGAAGCGTGTGTGGTCAGGGAAGCTGCGGGATTTGTACAAGGGAAAAAATACAAACCACTAAATCACTAGGATCATTGTAAAATAAACTCCTCAGTGAAGAGCACTTGAAAATGAGCTCTACTTTAGGTGTTCCCTACCATTACAACAATGTACCGTATCACTTTAATTAACTATAATTAACAGGCAGGCACAGTCTTGCTCCTTCATCTATTCATTCACGTCTTTTTCAATTCCTAAACCACGTCAGCATAGCTTTACACTGAGGCCAAGGCTCTGAGTCATGGGTAAGCTTGACACTTGCGGTTGAGTGGTGTTATTGGTTTACCTGTTCTCACCAGCTTGTCACCACAAATGTTTAAAAGCTGTAGCTGAGGGATTTTTTCTGTTCCCAAATTTTAATAGTTTTACATCTGACAAGAATCGTAAAAAAGCTGCGTTGCAGTTACAAGAGTTTTACCAAGCCAGTGGAAGAGGGTTTGACGATGGTTTGACCTCTGTGGTCAAGGGCAAGGAAAAACAAACACATTTGAAAACATGTCAGTCTGGTGGTTCTGTTTGCATTCATTCACACAGAAGTGAATGAATGCAATGTATAGAAGAAATGAATACTTCCAAAGTTCATCAACTGTGTAGAAAAACAAAAAAAAATCTTGTCTTAAGGGAAAACAAAAGCCAACAAGTCAAAGTCTATTACATTTCAACTTAGAAAGAATAACATTTCCTATCCCTAAAGAGTTCAATAACTCGAGTAATAGCAGTCTTAGCCAAGTCACGTTGCACACTTCACTTTCTGAAGTAAATAAAATTATTGCTAAACTATTGGATTGCACATGGATGAAAAAGAAACCGACTCTACAGAATCAGTGTTTCCTTCCTGTGTTTTTGAATCCAAAGATTTGATGTGGTACCTTAACAATCCAGAAACGCAGAGGGTGGGCAAATAGCAGAGATATGCAGGGGAAGCAAAAGGGGGAAGGTATATCTCATTTGACACCACTGACAAGCGTAATCATGCATGCTCTTTCCTGGCGCTGATGTTGAATGATTTCCAGACTCAGACTGATCAGCTCCCATCCAAAGCCCTGCCCCAAAGCTGTGTTCTGTCAGATACGGTTCGTTTTTAGCTTGTGCATGAATACGGTCCAGTTTTTTATTGGACGTCTGGCACTTGTTCCACTTGAAACATAATTTACAAACACACTGATTTCTAGAAGGGTCAGTTTGATTCACAGCATTCCTCTTGGAATGAAGCCATGCAACACAAGGCACTTGCCAAGTCTGGATTTAAGATCAGCTCACTTTATCAAATCAAGCAACTTGTTGCTGACTGTATTTTCATTATGTTTAAGCCTTTAAATAAGCAATTAGTTCATCCCAAAAAGTTACAAGTATGTCTTCATCCAAATCTATATGTTTTACTTTCTTCTGTGGAAGATAACTGTGTTTTTAAACATTTTTCGTCCACAATATCTTCATTTGCAGAAGGAAGGCTGTAGAGTAATGAAACGACTTGAGGGTGAGTAAATGATGACAGATTTTGTTTTGGGTTGAACTATTTCTTGAAGTCAGCACTTTTGATGGAAAATCCAGAAATCTGGTCCTTATGTTGAACTCCAAGCTCTTACGCACAACATTACAGGATAAACATGACGATTTAAAAAAATGGCACCAGACTTCAGAAGAAGCAAATCACCTGAGGGCACGAAGGGACTGTAAATTTACCGTTTTCCCAGACTTCAGCAAATCATTCGTCTTTCAGGCACATTTACAACAGTTCTGATCTCTGCACTCAACAGCTGCTATCCTCTCCCCTTCAGCCCCCAAATCCTTTCATCCTCCTTGTCTCGTTCTGACTTTTCTAAGGTGCTCACTTAGACACATTTTGATATGACCACAACCAGTATTAGTAGCTTACAGACAACCCTCGATTGTTAACACCACACCCAAACACATTGAAAATTCAATGTTATTTTTCTCCCCTCCCTGATAGTATTTGGCTTCGGATCTCAGGGTGCATTGTGAACCTTCTGCGCTTGCTTTTACAGTACATCTGCCTGCACATGACTTGTTAAGCCGTCTTTGCCCCGAGGCAAGTTGGAGTACAGTAACAAGTAGAAGCTATGTCTGAGGTGGGTGAACATGCAGACATCTCAGACTGCTGAAAAAAAAAAAAAAACATCTAAAACCAGCCTAGGAAGCTTTGCTGGTTTTAACTGGTTTAAGATGGTCTAGAAGGTCTCCAAGCTTGGTCAAGCTTGTCTTACCTGGTTTAACTGGTCTCCCAGCCTGACCAAGCTAATGTAAGTGGAACCAGCTGAAAATGGCCCAGAACCACTTTAAAACCAGCAAATCAGACCAAACAAGTGTGTTTCTTTTCAGCAGGGATGAGATAATTTATTTTCAATGTGTCTTGTTGAATTCAGCCCCACCCGGTAATTTAAACCCAGTCTTTTTGTCCACTCAACATCCATAAGGAAACAAAGTTGGCCAGCGAAACATAAACACAGAGTGCTGCTAGGCTGATTGACTAGCTGTGCCGAATGACGCTCGGTACAAGAGACCAGGCACCGAGCCAGCGCAGACATTCCTCCCCTCCGGAGATGGAGGTGGTTTTTAATAGCTGATAAACGAGCGCTGATAGTGAACCCTGAGCTTGTATTACTAATGCCGTAGCTAATCTGAGCACTCAGAGACGCTGGGAGCTAGAGATCTTGCAACGATATACACTATATACGCACATTCATCTCTGGCACTGAGGAGGCTGGTGCTGGAACATATGTAGATACATTCAAAAATGCACTAATTTTGCAAGCCCTAGAACACGCACAATCAAGCGCCATCACGGAATATATACACACATGTACACATGCACAAAAAAAAACATTGGTTTTGACCAGCTGCGCACACCATGAGGTAACCATTATCGCTCTACTGTTTCAAATTTTAGCCTATCAAAATTAAATGTTATTTTGCAACCGGCGAAGACAGAAAATCAAAGTGCCTGGCTGGTTTCTGAAGTTGGATTTTGGACAGCTGTGGACAAATTGCACGTGCCTCATTTTCCAGCACCTTTCAGGCTCCAGCTCATTTTTTTCCCCGTTGCAGAGTTTGGCTTCACCCCATCTGTAATCACGCTGCATATAATTCCCCTAAAACTCTTCTCATGCACGCCCAAATGCACCTGCAAGTGCAAAATGCATTGCATGTTCTTAGAAATGAGTGAAAACTAAAACCAATGACTGGGCATCTTGCGATGCAAATGCAACAGGTCAATCATAATGATTACTTGAACGTTAACTTGTCCTTAAAAGTTAAAGCTTAACACCTTTTTGAGGTCACATTACAATCCTAATTTCATAAGATCTACTGCATGACGTTCAGAAACTCAAACAGGTGCATAATAAAAAACACTGCTTGCCTCTGACTCTTTGCGCTGAGCTGCATGCGAAGAGGAGAATTCCTGCGAGCGTCAGAAGGAAGCCCAAGTGAAGGACAGTGCTGCCTGCCATGGTGCTCTGCTCCAATCGAGAAGGGATGCTGCCCGATTTCTCTAAGTCTGCTGCTGCTGCTGGTTCTTCTGCTGGTGTCAGGTCAGGACTTCTTGAGCTCACCGTGTGCCTCTGCTGAGTGATAGACAATGCGAGGAGTCCTCCAGGATGTATAGTGACCAGGGAGGGAGGAGATTGCTGATGTGTGCCTCAATCACACCCACCCTCACCGATCCACTTACGCACACACACATTTGTGGGGGGTGAGCATGGCTTTCATTTACTGGTCTCGCTCGACCACACGCTCTCTCACTTTTTCTTCCATCAAGGATTTTTTCCTGCAGCTTGTGTGTTTGTGGGTGTGCAAGTCTGTGCTTGTGTCAGAGTGTTCCCTCCAAAATTTGATTGGACCTAGTACATGGACTTGGGGCACCCCTACAATGGCAAACAGCCCAAAGGGAGTCTGTGCTCCAGGAGGACAATGAATGCATAAAGTGGACATTAAATGGACAGAAAGATGGCATATACTCTATTTCATCATCATGGACAGAAGCGCTTGTCTATCTATCTGTGCCCATTGCTAACCACTTTACATTACGTCTCGTCTAGAAGGGAGTCCAGAGCAGATTCTCTGCCAAGGAACCTCACCTCCAGGGACATGGGAGGAAATTAGGGAGGTGGGGGTGGAAAGTGATTATAACGACAAGTGCTTCCAACACGTGCCACCGCATGCGACGTGCAAAGGGAGGCACTCGCTCCAGTGAGCCTCGTCTGACCCACAGGATGTGAACAAAGACGTATTCATGAATCAAGCCACCCAAAAATTATGCAACTGCAGCCTACCATGTGTCTCCTACTACATCATCAGCACAGATCACCATAAAACAAGAGCTCCACTCCAGAACGTCCCGTGCTCCGAGTGGAGTTATTTTAAAGAGAATTACAAGCAAAACAAACCCGAAAGACGAAAAGAACAATTTGGGAAACCACTCCCAATCATGACTCAAACAAAATGTCACTCGTTCGCCAACAGCTGCTTGATTTACCAACACAACAGTTTACAACCAAGCGAGTTGCCAGAATCAGCTCGGCAGGACATGCGATGCCTTTGGCTAGAGCGTTAACCCTGTGTACGTATATATATATAAATATGGTTTCTACAGCTGGTACCGCTCTGAGTCTCCGTGATTGCCTTGTAAACTCTTAATGAGTCACTTCAAAAGACAGAGGTGGATAGTCTTGGACAAATTAGAGAAGACTTGTAGAGCAGAATCAGGTCATTACGGCTTTGTTTTTCATACCTGGAAACACGTTGACCTGTAACCCTCCCTAGGAACATGCCTCAAATTGTTATGCTGCCATTTAACTGCTTAACCATCACCCTGAGGTCAAGCAGCTCACCTTTCAACCGAGCAATGGATTTTGCAATGTTTCAGCTTGAATCGTGGTATGCCAACACCTTTGTAGGTTATACAGTTCATTTGTAAGGGTATTGAATACACCCTACTGGTGGACCAGGATAGCAAACATACAGTTGAAGTCAAAAGTTTACATGCACCTTGCAGAATCTGCAAAATGTTAATTATTTGACCAAAATAACAGGGATCATACAAAACGCATGCAATTTTTTATTTAGTACTGATCTGAATAAGATATTTCACATAAAAGACATTAACATATAGTCCTCAAGAGAAAATAATATTTTAATTTATTCTTAATACTGTGTTGTCACCTGAATGATCCACTGCTGTGGGTGTATTTGTGTTTGTTTGTTAAGTGATAGTTATTCATGACTCCCCTGTTTGTCCTTAAACAGTTAAACTGTCTGCTGTTCTTTAGAAAAATCCTTTAGGTCCCACACATTATTTGGTTTTCCAGCATTTTTGTGTATTTGATCCCTTTCCAACAATGACTGTATGATTTTGAGATCCATCTTTTTACACTGAGGACAACTGAGAGACTCACATGCAACTATTACAGAAGATTCAAATGCTCACTGATGACTGAGAAGGAAACATGATGCATTAAGAGCCGGGGGGTGAAAACTTTTGGAATTTGAAGATCAGGGTAAATTTAACTTATTTTGTCTTCAGGGAAACATGTACTGTAAGTACCTTCTGTGGATTCTGAAGGGCAGTATTAAATGAAAAAACTAAGATATTTAGGCAAAATGTAAACATCTTCATTCTGTTCAAAAGTTTACACGCCCCAGATCATTCTGGAGCATCGGAGAGCATTTGACCTTTCCATGTATGAGTCCTTCAGTTGTCCTCAGTGTGAAAAGATGGATCAAATACACAAATGCTGAAAAATCAAAGAATTTGTGGGAGCTGAAGGATTTTTTATGAAGAACAGCAGGCAGTTCAACAAGGGACTCATTAACAACTACCACTAAACAACAACAACAAAACAGCTGTGGATCATCCAGGTAACAACGCAGTTTTAAGAATCGAGTGCATGTACTTCTGAACGGGGTCATTTTTATTATTTGAACTATTATTTTCTCCTCTGGACTAAATGTGAACGTCTTTCATGTGAAATATCTTATTCAGGTCAGTACTAAATAAAAAACAACATGCATTTTGAATGATATCCCTCTTATTTTAGTAAAATAATTAACATTTTGCAGATTCAGTAAACTTTGGACTTCAACTGTATCTAATCACAATGCAAATAATAATCTTTTGAATCGAACATGTGCTAAAATAATGTTGTTGTTGACTGTGCTGTGATATCGAGAACCGTGAAACTGGTATCAGCTACTGAAATTTTGGTATGTGTCCATACTAGAACACACACAGATGAAACACGATCTGCTCATGGTGTCTCCTGCTACAGTACATATCAAATTGTTGAGTGTTGAAACTAAACGAAAAATATGACAGGCACCATGCAGTGTGCATGTCATAGAAATCACGGCTTGCGTAACAGCTTCACCACGTCTGGCCTGCAAATCAGACCTTTTAGAAGGGAAAATCATTCTTAGCCTTACAATGCAGCCATTGTCTTTTAGCCTTGAGCAAATGGCATCAGTTGGAGGAGTGTGATGTGGATCTATGAAATTTTTCTAAAAGGGAAACAAACATTTAAAGCCTCCCCTCCAGCACCCCCTGCTATACATATATAACGGATTATATAAATGAGATGTTCCATGACCTACCTGTCAGGTTGAATTGCCTTCCTCACAGGTATCACTGACACAGGCCGTATTAATGCCGTTCAGGTTTGGGCTTGTTCCATTGTATTTCACATGGATGAGAAGTTAAAGCTCTAAGCATCTGAACTGTGTGGCTTATATTACGGCAAAAATGGCCAATGAAAATGTCACATCAGGTTAATGGCACATTTCTGATTCTAAACTTCGGTTTGCACACATCAAGCAGTTCCTTGGATTTCAAGGCCTGTTTGATACGTATACATAGAAGCATTGTTAGTCCCATCTGTGAAACATTTCATGCTAAAATGAAGCCCAGCTCAAAGCAGCTCTGAATTACCACGGCAAACGTTCAACAACACTCTCTGGTGATTTTCAACAAACTCCAGACGCTTGATTTACCAGTAGATGTGTTTAAATAGAAAAAAGAGAACTTGCAGAACTGACTTTTAAATGCTTAAAAGTGTTTTTCTGGTTAAATTTTCAATGCAAATGTCCAGTAAGTTCAACCACTGATGTCAAAACAGGAAACGTTTTGCTTTTATGATCTGGAATGGTTCTAATATGTGTGTTCTTAAAACCGAAACCCCTCTGAAATTCCCTGCTGAGTCACACGACCCATAATTTCTTACCTATCATCCTCATCCTCCGAGGAAAAACACTCACCAGTTCTGTGACATCCATTCATCATCTGTCTGTTCCTACCCTCCAGTGTCATGTTTTCCTCTCTGACCCAGAAGAAGCACATTGATCTCGAAGAACTCCAGCATGTGCTCATGGACATTAACCTCTATTCTCAAACCATCAATCACTGTATTCTATCTGCTGGAGTGAATCAAAGAACATGTTCTCCAGCATGTAACCCATCTGTTACCTTAGAGATCACCCTGGGCTGCTGAGATTTGACTGAGGATTAGTACAGAACAGTCTGTTACATTTTTTCAGCTGGAAGTTGTTGGACAAATAATTGCGCGTGAGTGGATAGTGATTTATGTTTTGTTTTGGTCACTGAAAATGAGGGGACGACTTGGTCTTTGCAGTGACCAGCCAGTGCTCGAGTAGCTCAAGGGGTTTCCCAACCTTAAACCTAAATCAAATTTTGTGCGTGGGTTAATGACGTCATGCTTTTTTTGTCCGGATCTATCAGTTAATTCCAAAACACATAAAAATGCAATTCATACTTTTTTTGTCTTTCATTCTGGTACCTTAACTCTTAAGGGGGTCAGGGAGCCCCGTCAACCTGAACGCTGTGAGGACCAGCTGTACATCTGGAACCGGCTGAAGAGCAGCGTCCCAAGCCCCCTTTGCAGGAACGGCATGCTGGGTATTTTCCACCACTTTATTTGCATGTCTAAGGGGAAAAGAAGATCATTAGGTGAATGTAGGTCAGAGTGTCTTCTCGTTCTGCTTTTGAGATCCAGATGAGACCCAAAGCCTGTGGATTTTAATGCCTATTAATGCTCTGGACATCTTGTGCATAAATGTGTGGACGTTACATGTTCCACATGTTCAGAGTGGAAGAGACTGCAGTGCGTCAAACTTTAATTTCTCTCGCTTGAGGGGCCTGGATCACACCAAGACTCTTAGCACATTTAACACTATAGACAGGAGTGTGCTCAGTAAAAACCCACATGTGGGCAGCTGACAAGACACATTTCATGGAAGACTGACATCTAAAACTTTTACACTTCTAAACTTTTAGGAGCTTATTTTATATCAACTACAAAAATATGCTGGTAAAATATAATTAACGACCATTTCCTGCCCATAAAACATATACACTTTCTATACACTTATAGAAATACATATTATATTATATTATATTATATATGTGACATGGTACCACAAAACCAGTCTTAAGCAGCACGGGTATATTTGTAGCAATGGCCAAAAATACATTGTATGGGACAAAATTATCAGTTTTTCTTTTATGCTAAAAATCATTAGGATATTACAAAGTAAAGATCATGTACATGGAGATATTTTGTAAATCTCTAATCGTAAATATATCAAAACTCATTATTTTGATTATTTTGCATCCATACATAAAGGGAAAGTATATTTATTCAGCTTTCAGATTAATCTATTATGCTTAGAAGCACATGACTCTCAATCCCCTAGAATTGTTTACATTTACCACATTATACCGTTACAAATATATATTAATCTTTACAAAACTACACATAATTATGATGGTAAAGCTTTGGCTTCAACATGTGATCATTTTTTACGACAGAAATATTCGAAGTACGTTTTGACGGGAATTCAAAAACTGGACTGAGGGGTTTTATGTAATAAAGAAGCACATGTTCAAATTCACCTGTTCATGTGAGGCGTTTCCTGGCGATTTTAGTCCAAAAGAAGTGAAAATACCGAGAAATACTGATGAATTCTATCATCTTTACTTCAGATATCGTCTTCATTCTCGACCGTTTTTAACTTATGCCGCTCTGAAACGCACTCGTTTGACGTGCGTTTCATTCCTACACAAAACCAGAGGTCGCTATTGAGCCGTTATGACCAGTGAAGAACAGCGATGTATCGTTTTATGATGAGGAGGATATCTGTCTTTCAAGTGCCATATTTGGACAGCAGGAGGTAAGAGAAAAATGTTTTGACACATAAAACATTAGTCAGTTGCCAATAATTAGCTACACGAACAGTATTATGTATAACATTACACCTTATTTATTTATTTATTTATATGTAAGAGCAGGTGCAGCCATTTGTAAATTGTATAGGTCTGGCTTCCGGTCGCATCCAGCTATTTTTAGCTGTACAACAAAACAAAAAACAACAGCTGGTTTTGCTGCTTGATATTGCAAATTGGTGTGTTATCATATCGTTTTGATGTACTATCTTAATTATGAACACACCGGTTTGTAGTGCAAACCATTTTACCATTTATTGCATGCTGTTATTCTTCTTACCTCTGCGTTGAAGAATAAGGTGGATACAGTTATGTATAGTGGGGACATCTTAAACAGTTGTAGCCTTTAACATAAAATACAAAAGAACAAGTATATATAATTTCTGCTTTATTCTGTGATCAAAAACTACATAAAATCAGTAAAAGAAGTTTAGTAAAAGACTCCAGGAAGAGATATTTATCAACTATTATGTAGTCATAATAATCATACAAGATCAAACATGTCTTAAGTGGAAAATTGTGGCATAGGACAGGCAATATTCCTCCAAATTTCAGTAGATACTCCTTTTGGTTTGTTGGGTTTGCAGTTTGGTTGCAGATGTAACCCATATTGACTGATCTTAAACAACTTGGCAGAATCTGCTTCAGTCTACTTATTTTGTGATTGTCACATGTTGACTTTTCTTGTGGTGCTTTGTTGGTAGACCGTTGATGGTAAACTGAGGTTGATTCAAGCCAAAATTGGAGCACTGAAGCGTTTGTTTGCTTAAAATTCTGATTTCACTGGTGACCTAGAATCTCCATCACACCACATCTAGATGCTCCCAAAGTAGGCCCTGTCATCAACTGCATTTGCAAGTAATATTTTGGACAGTTTGTTGAGGAACATCTGGACTTGTTATACTTTCATTTAGATGATTCATCCCTCAACACAGCGGCTTGCTGCGGAAATGGAAGTAGTTTTAAGCAACCTTGCTGTAATTGATATTGTACAATAAAGAATGATTTCTTGTAGATGAGTTTTGTTTGAGACATTGAGGTCTCTTTCTGCTAAAGATTCGAAATAAGAAATCTGAACCAGACCTTTTGCCATTCATCAAAAGTCTGGCTACATGAAGCTACAATGATGATATCTCAAGCATCACACTTTGGGATTAAACCTACAACCTTACAATTATCAACTACCGCTAAGCCACAGCCATCCCATGATACTTCTGAGCCATTTAGTGCTGTGTAATTATCAGATCTTGATTTCACTGTTGCTGAAACACGAGCTTACATAGTCTCACCTCACATACAGAAGCTTCATGACCACTCCATGGAAGCACTGACACAAAATCTAGCCTCAAATATGTACTTTTCCCACATTTCCCATGTAATGCTGGCAAATTCCTTATCTGTGATCCGCTGCCAAAACATCTTAATTCAGTGGAAGCAGCAGTGGTTTCTGAGAGTCATAAATCGCATTGTCTGATGACATCCTCAACAAAGCCACTGCAGCCATTTCATGGTTTAGTGGAAAGTTTCTCTCAACTCAGATTTCTACCTTTCCTTGTTAAATGTTCCAAGGCTTCATTCACGATGACCTTGGCCATCACCCGTAACCATCCACAAGAGGTTTTAGGCCTGAGGCTGTATTTCTGTTAGATGGACCAGAGAAAGAGAAACAGGAAATAGCCCAGCAGTGAAAAGAAGAGATTATTGAGTGGGAATGTTTTTAAACGCCTATTGAACATTTTCGTAATCAGTATTTTTTATCTTGATTTCCAGTTTAAAAATATCTGAATATGCCACAGTTAAAATATACGCAACATAAACACACTATTGTTCAAAAAGCCAAGGTCTGCGAGATTTGGTTTTGAAAGACACTTCTTATTGTTATATCAAGACTGCATTTATTTTATCAAAATGTAGTGAAAACAGTACTGTAGCAAAATATTAACATTTTTTCAGAGTTCTTTGATGACTACAAAGTAAAAGAACAGTGTTTATTTGAAATAGAAATCCATGTAAATTTTGATATACAACAAACTTCCCTGATAATTTACTCACCTCCATGTCAACCAAGATGTTCATGTCTTTTTTTCTTCAGCTGAAAGAAATTAAGGTTTTTGAGGAAAACATTCCAGTATTTTTTCTCCACATAGTGGACTTAAATGGGGATCAACAGGTTGAAGGTCCAAACTGCAGTTTCAATGCAGCTTTAGGGGCCGTTCACACATCGCGCCTAAAAACGCGTGGAAAACGCTAGGCGCACAGATTTCTCCTTTTTTAGGGGCCGTTCACATATCGCGTCTTTTGCGCGCACAAGTTCTTTATTTCAAATGTAGACGCGCGGTAGCCGCTCATAACGGAAGCGACGCGCACGCGGTGCGACGCGCTCGGTTTTTTCAGGCGCGTCCGCGCCGCATCGAGTTGAAAACATGTCAAATTTTCAGAATGCCGCCAGCGCACCGCGGGTCATGTGACAAGATTCAACCAATGAGCTTCATCCTTTCCCATAACAACACTGAAAGCTCAGCCAAGATGGAGAAACAGCTGATCATAGCTGTACATTTTTAAATATATTTAGTAGCAGAGCTACATCTTGGCTGAGCTTTCAATATTGTTATGGGAAAGGATGAAGCTAATTGGTTGGTTCTTGTCACATGACCCGCGTCGCTTCCGTTATGAGCGCGGCTGCCGTGCGTCTACATTTGAAATAACGAACTTGAGCACGCAAAAGACGCTTTATGTGAACGGCCCCTTAAAGAGCTTTACACGATCCCAGCCGAGGAATGAGGGTCTTGTCTAGCAAAACAATTGGTCATTTTCTAAACAATATAAAAATGTATGTACTGCATAGCAAGGCTTCATGCTAGTGTTGTCATGATACCGAAATTTAGACTTCGCTACGATACCTGACTGAACTATCTGGTATACTACTACTGAACCAATACTTCGAACAAAAACATTGAACAACAGGAAAAGTAATCGAATAATAGTTGATCCAAATGGAGATCATAGTAATATTATCTATTAAAACAAAGCATTCCAATCCTCCCTTTACAAAAATAAATAATACAAATAAATTATATTATAAATAAATAATATTAATCACATGCCAGTGCCACTACACAGGATTATAGTGAACAACTAAGAGCATACAGGTATGTAGAGATATTTGCTATATAGCTTAAAGGATAAAGCCAAGTCTTATTTCATGATATTGTAATTTTATTTCACAACAACAATTTGTATCATGACGTAGTCATTTTTTGTTTTATCTCTGTTATTAATAATAAGAACCCAGACGCAAGTGACAAACTAAAGGACAACTACAATAAAACAAAGAAACAAATAAAATAAAGAGGGCCCTATAAAAGCTGTTTTATTTCTTTCCCAAATTCCATTTGAATTTTTCTAAACTCTATTTTAATGGTTACATAAAAGAGTATTTATCAAAAAGCATGTCTAATTATTTGAAATCATGAAACGTTGCAGCAACAGCAATTTATTATTATTATTATTATTATTATTAATTACATGTTTTTAATTTCTTATGAAATATGTTTTATTATTTTTCTCAAATTCGGTTTTGTTTGTGAATTTCTGTTTTCCATTAATTTTCTGGATTCTATTTTAATCGCTTCAATACATTTTAATAATCAAAAGCATGTTTAATGACTTTATAAAAGATAATTAGATTTGATAAAGATAGGATATTTATTTATTTATTTATTTATTTTTATTTATTTATTTTTTTCAGAAATACTGTGTTGTGTATTTACAATTTTCTGGTAAATAAATTCTGGTAAATATTTTCTGGTAAATATTCCTTAAACATTGTTTTTAATAATATTTTTAATATTATCTTTACATTAAGTAATATATTAATATATTTCTGACTGTCAAGTTAAAACGAACTTTTATTTTGACGGGTTGCTGTGAAGACCTTTAGGGTCTTCATTATATGATGATAGTTTTCCGCAAAAGAAACAGTAAAATGCTCACGAAGTGACTCTCAGACCCGTTCTAGAGATTATGTTCATTTGTTCATGTACTCATATATTGAGGCGGCAGAGGCTGAAAACACCGCGAGCGTCACGCGTTTGTTTTAAACAAAACAGTGCCTGCGCCATTCACTAGCACAGACATACAGAAATGCGGCTCTTATTAAAATGCATTCTTAAAGTACTGGTAGTAATGCGGAATCGTACCGTTTTTAAAAGCAGGGTATCGCAATACTTTTTAAGTACCGGTATATCGTGCAACACTACTTCACATATTATGAAATCACTTCATGCATAGTTCTTTGTCTGTGTACTTCAGTTCAAAAAGGTATGGTAGTGTGAAAAAATCCATCTAATTTTATCTTCCATTTTTAAAATTGTCCAGCATTGTTGTTTTACCTTTTTTGTAAAGGCCGTTTGACTTTCTTTGCATGTTCGCTTATGCCTCGGCTGGTATCGTGAGAGCCCTATGTGGAGAAGGTCCTGGAATCCCTGGTAAAACAACTAGCATATGCTGGAAGGTATGTTTTGATGCTGGTTTAAGCTGGCCTTTGCTGGTCCTTTGCTGGACCAGCATAAACCAGCTAAGAACCTGCATAAACCAGCAAAGCACCAGCTTAAACCAGCATCAAAACATACCTTCCAGCATATGCTGTTTTTTTTTCACCAGGGATGTTCTCCTCAAAAACCTTTCTTTTCGACTGAAGAAAGAAAAACATGAATATCTTGGATGACATGAGGGTGAGTAACTAATCAGGAAATTCTCATTCTGGAAGTGAAGTAATCCTTTAAATAGATTTACTGAAAAACAAGACAAAAATAGTAATTTAAAAACACATTAATGTTGTAATGACATCATTCCCGAATCCAGATGAAGAGTTCAGATGCAAAAGCCTCTAAATCCATCTGATGTATTTCTTTAAAGTTAGCATTTCTTTCTGGCTACTTTGTGTAGGTTTCTATGTAAGCACTGGCACTTCTGATTGGGCTGAGGCTGGAATTTAGCAAGTTTGAAGTAAAAGTATTTGATAGACATATAATATGTGTCAGGAGCATTCACTCAGTATCGTTATCTCATTTTTGACCGAGATGGCTTTTAGCTGGTTTTGCATCTGAACTCTTTAAATATTTCCACGCTATAGTCTTAGACTCTCAACCCAGCGCTACAGAAGTTCCCAAACCCAACCCTAAGGTCCACATATTGAATGCATCTAAAAATGTTGCTAATACACAAACACTGAACGCTGAAGAATTTCATGCATGTTATTTTAATCTGGCGAAGGTTTAAATATTTGTAATGTTAATTCTTTTGTTGATTCAGGATATAACATGAAGGATATACACCTTTTAAACATATTTTGGGTTCAGTAAAACCAGCTGTCGCTACATAATATTCCACTGACCGTATGCTAGACATTCTTGTTTCCAATGGTCTGTTGACAAGTTTCTTCCATGTTCCCACTTAGCAATCAAGAAACACCAAAGCTCTGGGTTTCCTCAGCAAGGTCTCAAAGTACTGAAAGCATAGCCACTTTTTGTCTGAAACAACTTCTAGGAATTATTTTGGGTACGTCATGTTGCAGGAGAACAGATCTCTATCAATTAAAATGACACTGAACATCAGTTTGTAGTTAAATTTGTGGAGTATCGTTTACTTTTGGTCGCAGCCCAAGAATCCTTTCAAATGTTTCAAAACGCTACATGTTGTAAAGCACAGCTATTATAGTAAATTATTTTTGTGTTGTTCCATGAAAAGAGAAACAGCCAAGGACAGAACGCTCTCACTCACAGTTCACATTTCCACTTGTTATTGAGACGTACGTTTATCCGAGCATGTGCGGTACTGTCAGTACAGCTTGTTTGAAATTGAGATCAATTATGCTGAGTTATGATGTGCAAAATCTATTAATGGCAAAGAAAGAAAATGCTTATATAATATATCAAACAAACAAACAAATAAATGAATTAAGGCTTTAACTTATCCAGCAAACTTGACCTTTAGGGCTTAAGACAGTGGAGCGATTAAAAACACTTTTAAAGAATTAAGGAATTAGTCATCTAATCCTGCTTTTAAATTCTCCAGGGAAGTTCCTACTTACGAGTTCGGAAATTACAACATGATGTTCGTTCAAGTGATTTTGGTCTGACTTGCTGGACAGTTTTATATTTTTCTCTCTCATTTTAAATTTCCAAAAACACTGGAAGCTTTTCAATGCTACTGCAACATAAACAGGCACACATTTGCTGAAACTGATGTCTTATTTGTGTATTCTATGATTCCCAGGCTGCAGCAGAGAATGATGGGAAATGTAGTCTGGTTGCATAATGTTGCCTCCTCATAAACCAATGTTTTTTAAGCAAGTTTTATTACTGTTCTTTATTAAAGGCAGTGGTGGACGAAGTACACAAATCAAGTACTTGAGTAAAAGTACAGATACGTATAATAAAATATTACTCCTGTAGAAGTAAAAGTGCTCCTTTTTCAATTTACTCAAGTGAAAGTACAAAAGTATCCGATCTTTTAATGTACTTACGCAAAAGAAGTACTGATAGATTTATTTTGCAATTTTATATAGGCTACTTACTCCATTTCCAGAACAACAATTCACAAATAATTTACTCACCCCCTTGTCATCCAAGATGTTCATGTCTTTCTGTCTTCAGTCGTGAAGAAATTATGG